>JAPYYX010000202.1:0-87716 GCA_030522605.1 Cremastinae sp. B BG-2022a
ATCCAGAATCGCAAAAGAAACCGGAAGTCGTGAGTAACGGACACATTCCGCCATCTTGTTCTCCAGGAGATCCAAGATGTAAAAATCCGGATGACGAACACATTTTCCTGGGCATCGATCCACCGAAATTACCAAATTTTGTTGGACATCATCCAGAATCGCAAAAGAAACCGGAAGTCGCAGAAGATGGTCATATTCCGCCATCTTGTTCTCCAGGAGATCCAAAATGTAAAAATCCAGAGGATGAACAAATTTTCGTGGCGATCGATCCACCTAAATTACCGAAAATCGACGGAACTTATAAAAAACCGGAAAGGATCAACGACGGCCATAGTCCTTCGTCCTGCTCACCAGGAAATAAAAATTGCAAAAAGCCTAATCAAGAAATTCAGCCTAAAGTTCCTGGAGAATATGATTTAAGTTATCAAGAACAGGAAAAAACGCATTTGACTCACAGTCCAAGTTCTATGAACTTTCATCCGATATACGATTTGAAACAAGAAACTGATTACGATAATCCGACAGATTTTGATATGAATTACGATGAGAAATGGCACGACGAAGGAAACTCACCGCAAGGCGAAGGAAATCCACCGCAGGGCGAAAAAAATTCATACAAACATAAACCCAAAACTTCAAATCCGTTTTTAACTGGAGAAATCGATTTGTCTGGAATTAAGAATGTAAATAAACCACCAGGATCAGGAGCTCCAGCGAATCCTAAAAATCCGTTTTTGTATCCAAAACATCCATACGCACAGCCTGGACAGAGTGGAGGAAAAAATCCGAGTGGAAATGAGAAAAATCCCTCGGGAAATCCGTTTTTGACTCATCCAGGAATTGAAGATTTTGGAGAGAAGCAACCAGGTTCGAAATTTCCTCAAGGAAATAAAGCACCAGGACAAGACCGTCCAGATTGCTACGAATCGTGTTCAGGACATAAGCCAGTAGATAAATATCCGGGAAATTCTTTCCCTGGTCATGATGACAAGAAAGATGGAAAAATAAATCAAAATCCGTTTTTGTCTAAGCCTCATGATCATGGATCTAAAATTCCTGATTCAACAAATCATGAACCGACAGTGACTGGACATGGTCCCGGAATTTCGTTAGGTCACGATGACAAGAAAAATCCGAATCCATTTTTGTCACATCCTGATCATGGGTCTAAATTTCCCGATTCGAAAAATCCTGAACCGACAGTGACAGGACACGGTCCAGGAATTTCTTTAGGAAACGATAACAAGAAAAATCCGAATCCATTTTTATCGCATCCTCATCATGGATCTAAATTTCCCGATTCGGAAAATCCTGAATCGACAGTGAACGAACACATTCCAGTAAATTTCCCTGGTAATGATGACAAGAAAGACGAAAAGAAAAATCCTAATCCGTTTTTACACCCTGATCATGGATCTAAATTTCCCGACTCTACAAATCCTGAAGTGACTGGACATACTCCAGGGAATTTCCCTGGTCACGATGACAAGAAAAATCCGAATCCATTTTTCTCGCATCCTGATCATGAATCCAAATTTCCCGACACCACAAATCCTGAAGTGACTGGACATACTCCAGGAAATTTCCCTGGTCACGATGACAAGAAAAATCCGAATCCATTTTTATCGCATCCCGATCATGGATCCAAATTTCCCGACTCCACTAATCCTGAAGTGACTGGCCATACTCCAGGAAATTTCCCTGGTCACGATGACCAGAAAAATGAAAACAAAAATCCAAATCCATTTTTCCCGCATCCTGATCACGGATCCAAATTTCCGGACCAAAATCCACACTCGACGGAAATTTCCTCGCCTGATCATCACGAAAAAAAAGAAAATCCTCAAGATTTATCCAAAAATCCATTTTTCAATCCAGAATTTCCCGAAACGAAACCGAGTCCGAAGGACTCGTCCTTGGACAAAAAACCAGATTTTCCAGTCCATAAAAATCCGGTTCAAGGATGCGGTGTCGGAATTTCTCCCCACGATTGCGAAGGTCCTGGAATTCCAAAGGATAAAATTCCAGACAGCTCAACGCTGGAGCATCACGAAATCGAAACGACAACACATCAAAATAATTACGGAGTTAAAGGACGTCACCCAGGAGTCAAAGGTGGAAATCATCATCGTGGCAATCATCATCCCATTAGAATCCATGAAAATCCAGGATTCGATCATTTTGGATTCAACCCGGACGTTCGAGCTGAAAGCTCTGCAGATGCTTCGGCAGGTGCTCACAGTCACGCCAGTGCAAGTTCCAGTGTTAATGGCAGTAAGTAACTTAATTTTAAATATCGTTAATTTTTTATATCAAAAAATAAATAAAATAAATGGTGATCAATTGACTATTGAAGTAAATTATTCGTATATAACAAATTTATTGTAAAATAACAAAAAATATGACGAAATTTTTTTTTTAATTTTTATCCTTTAATTTTAGGCGAAAGCAGTGCGAGTGCGAGTGCCAAAAGCGAAGCTTACAGCAGTGCCGAGAGCGAAGGAGGTAAATCCTGGGCTTCGAGCAGTGCGAGCGCGAGCGCATCGGCCCACGCCAGTAGTTACAGCAGCAGCAATTCCTATCAAGGTAGACAATCAATTTTATTTTATTATTTACACATTTATTTCTAGATTTTTTGAATTATTTTACGGAAATTAATTTTTTCTTATTTGTTTAGTTGAATAATTAAAAAAATTAATTTTCATTTTTCTTAATTTTACTAGTACGAATAATAAAGTTTCGTTGAGTTCATTTTTTCATTTTTTTATAAATTAATATTGCAATTTTTCATTATTTGCTCATTTATTATATTTTTGAAGCAGTTTTTAGGGATTTCGTTTTTGAACATTTTTTTTATTTTTACAGGTTGGGACGAAGGCGACATTCCTCAAGTATCAGTTCATTGAAATTCTTACTCGAATCGAAGGACTGAAGAAAACTGCATTATTATTAATAAAAAATTATTTTATAGATAAGAATTTACCATATTTCCAATAAATAATATCAAAATATTTATATTTTCTTTCTTTTTTCCTTCTTATTTTTTAAATGTTGCCTCCCTTATGAGAGTAAATATCCATGGAAATTATAGATCATTTGAATCCTCCACGTGTTTCGTGAAATTTTCATTTTTATGAATTTTTATTGCTGTTTTTATGGTAGAGTCATTTTTGGATTGTAAAATGCCTTTACAATTTAAATGAACAATTTTTCAGAATAGCTCAAAAATGAGCCTGAGAATAAAAATTTATATCTACAATAAACATTACAAATTTAATGAATTTTCTTTATTTCTACTGTACGAAGAGTAAAAAAATTGCAAAAATTAAGAAAAGGATTATCTCGTCCACGTTTTTCGCGAAAATTTCATTTTTATGAATGAGGAATTTTCAACTATGTAAAACGTTTGAATGAGGTAAATGTACGGTTGGATGAATGGACTCAGTTGACCCTGACATTTCTCGAATTTCCATCTAAAAATCTTCGAAAGAATTCAACCGGATATGAATTCGAGAATTGAGGAAAGAAATTACCATAAATATCCATTCATGATAATAATAATGAAAAAATTTATCTATACAAATTTTTACGGTCAATAAATCGCCAAATTGTTTCAACCACGACAGTCTTGTACGAAATTAAAAAAGAAAATTCCCACAAAAAATTTTCCAAAAAAAAATTTGTCCTAAAAATCTTTAAAAAAATTACAATATTTTCATTTTACTAAAAAAATGTCAAAATCTTGATTTTTTTGTCATTTTCGTGTTTAACAAATAAATCCAATCGTTGTTAAAATATTTGTGGAAAAATGAATTGAGGAAAATGATTTTGAGAGCCGGTAGGATTAGAATTTATTTTGCGAAGCGGAAACCGGTTTTGGGAAGTGCCTTTGTCAACAGATCATTTTTTATTTTCGTTAAGACGAGAGAAAATAATTTTAGTTACCATGATGTCTTACGCTCTGCACGAGTGTAATCCAATTTTTAAATTTGCATGAGATCCGAAAGGTATAAAAAGATGGAATTACGCGTGCCTGTAATTCAGTCTCGCTCCTACCACGATGAAGCTTCTATCGTCTTTGCTCGTTCTCGTTCTCGTAGTCTTCGCATTCTTTGAGGGCGAAGGTTCGTTCATAAGAAATACTTTGAGAATAAAATTTTTGAAATAAATAATTTTAAATAATCTTTTCACTATTTTTTATTCAAAATTAATTTAACGTTAATAACATCATATTAAATTTTAATATAATTACATTTTTATTTTACAACAATTTTATAAAACTGAATTTTTATTTTTCACTATTTTTGAAAATTGTGAATGGAAACTTTTCTTAAAATGTAGATAAGTTTTTATTGATCAGTTGAAAACAGAGAATTTTAATTTTTATAATAATGAATTTTAATAATAATTTAATTGAAATGAAGTGTTATTTTTTTATAATTAAGCTTGAATTTTTTTTTAAATTTTATTTAAATGAAATATTGTTTTAAAATTGTTCTGTGCTTCAGCTGCAGCCCTTCCTTCGCCTCATCACGGAGGTGGAGGATTCAAAGGAGGACACTTGGGTGGAGGAGGGTTCAAGGGAGGACGTTTGGGTTCTGCCAGTGGCCATTGGATTGGTTTTGGACAATTCGGTGGTGGCAAGGGAGGAAAGGGTGGACACTTTGGTTGAAGTGTAAGTGAAATTTTATTTTTCGTTCACGTGAAATCAAAAAAGTGTTGAAATTATTATTCATATCCCTGTAATGAAGAAATTTCTGAATTTCCATGTTTTCAGTTTGAATTGAAGTGAGATAAAATAATTTTTAAATTAAAATAATTAGTTACATAAAAAAGTTGAATTATTTATCATTCAATAATTAATAATAAAAATTAATAAAGTATTTCCTTCAGTTGTAAAGAATGGAAAAAAATAATCCATAATTGAAATTATTTAATTTTTCCAGATTGACACAATTGAGGAGATTTCCACATTATGAAAGTCATCAACAATGATCATCTCGTTTTTCAATAAGTTTGGAACTAACATTTCGTCGACATGAGATTTAAAATTAATAGTTAAAAAAAGACTAATATCGTTTTTATATTTTTTTTGATATGTAAAAAATATGAAAGCTCAAATTAAATAAGATATAGTTTATTTGACGACAAAGATACAACATTTGGTTTTCTCTTATTTTTCCCAACACTAAACTGCTGTTTGTGAACAACGGAACGATGTGTCGCAGCCTGAACTTTGGTAAAATTACAATTTTCAAATTTTCCTGATTTTTCTTCATTCTCAATTTCTGTCGTTTCGTTTAATCTTTGTTTTTTCTTCATTTTTCCCATCCGGAGCTTAAATAATATCACTCTCGTTCCTTTCTCATCGGAGAAAATAAATAACGCATCGCGGTGAAAATAATACTAGTCTCGGAACTACGAGTTGTACAATTCATTGATCAACAATGAGCCAAAAAATATATCTCTGAAAGCTTATGATTAATGTCTATGATCGTGAACCTCTTCAATTTTTACTAGAAAAAAAAAAGAAAAAAAAACGAGAAGGATCAAAAAAAGTTCGATCGTCGGCAACGCTTGATTTTGATGCAGGCTTCGTGTTCTTAATAAAATGTATTTTTTGGCAACGATTTTTCGACAAAAATCGAATTTGCCATTCGCTACGCAATATTCGCAATATAAATCGCACTCTTTCTCTCCGTCACAATGGCACAACGAAAATATTGAACTAACTTTACAACTTCAATTCTTTTTCTATCTGAAGAGCCTCTACGTGAAATTCTGCGCGATCTAAGCAAACGTCTAGTCGAAAGCCGAATCGAATATTAGCAGTACGAACATTTTTAAATTAATCGTATTCTCATTTTTTTCTTATATTCGCATTTCCATCGCCTCGGAAAAATATTTTGCATTTTTTCGAGCGTAACTCGAATGCGCGAGATCAAAATATATTTTAAGTTTTACATCGTTAGACTTGTATAAAATATCGGTAATATATTTATATATTTTCTTAGGTCTTTCAACAGGTGATTTCAAAATTTTCATTTTTTTTGTCTATTTTTAAAAATTACGTCGATTTATTTCTGGATTTTCTTTTTTTAGTTCTTTTTTATTTTTTTTAGTTATTTCCTCGCGTGTTTTTGTTTAACAATTACTATTGTCTTTTGTGTATTGATGAATGATCTTTTGAGTCGACAAGGAAATTCTCATTTATGGAAAAATCATTTTTAGACTTTTCCAATAATTATTTAAAATCGGATTTTTCGTGTTTTCAATAAATTCAACAATTATTTAGTCACTTGTCAATATATAAATACGAGTTTCGCAGATAACGCATTTGCACTCACTTATTGTATAATTTTGTCCACGCAACGTTCACACGATCGCGTCTATCGCGATTATAACAACATCAGTACGTACGTTTTAATAGGCTTCATAATTTTATTCTTTCATTTGACCAGACTTACCGAAAAATCATGAAAATAAAATCATTTAGAAAATGTGAAAACTTTTCCCAAAAAATAGTTTTTTAAAAAATTTGTTCAATTTTTTATGGAAAATTTGTAGATATAAATTTTGTGACATTATCTTTGATATTACAATATATTTTTTCCTATTTTTATAATTGAATTAGTTAATAAACTATTAAATTTATTTTCATGATTTTTAAGCAACACGATCGATTTTAGACGAATTATTTAACGTTCTGCAGGATTACAACAAGGGACATGAATGTTTTTCTTTTTTTAAAGGCGGTGATGTTCAAAAATTTACGAATTTACGTTCAGGAGAATGGATTTTACACGAATACAGCGAATGAAAAAAGAATTAAATCTAAACATTTTTAATTCCGGCAAAAGGCCATGAAAGGGTTTCCTCTTCGAGATTTACTCAGCGAGTTGATTTTAAAGTTTAGCGCGTATCGGCACGATCAGCCGGGAAGTCGTTCCCGACCGACGTTCGCGATTGCAAATCATTTCCTTATTTTCTCTTTTTTATTCTTTTGAGGTAGACGAGTATATTTTCCAAATAGCCTTGTATAGCTTTGAGTAACGCTTAAATGAAAATTGAAAAATCTTTATTAACTTAAAAATATCACGAAAAATGTTTTGCCCTTTTCGTTTTTAACAGTTTCCCTTTTTTTCGCAGCGAATCACGAACATGATTTGTAAGATTTCATTTTTTCGAATAATTTAATTCTTAATATCTTTGACTTCCTGTGTGTCAATTTTTCTTCTTTTTTCAAATTAACGATTTTTTTTCGTCTCGAATTAGATTTTCAAATTCAGCAGGGCTCAGATTTTTTTGAACTTCCAGTTATTTGTTTCTTGTCATATTTTTTAATCTGAATGCACACGTAACGAGATCTCTAGATGATAAATTACTTTTCGTTCGCAATTTATCGACTTCTGCTCTCGTTTTTCGTTCATTCGAAAATCGTGACCATTCGGAGCTTAAACATTATTTCTGTGCTAAGTGAACCCTAAATGAACTCGTATTTATCGTTAAATTCACTATTATCCTGACTTACGCGAGCGTGCAATTCGTACAACGATTAATTGCATATCTCTCTCGAATACTGCTCTAATTATTACGACATCTAATTTTCGTTTCGCCTGCATCGGACGCGCAATTGCCGACGAGAAAAAAAAAATATATTATCGAAAAAAAAGCTATTCCGCTATCAATGATATCTCTCACTCTTGTCATAATTAGCCGAGTGGCGCATCTGTCTCCTTTTCCATTTCTTCCACGGTTATGTAGAGACCTTCCTCCTCGTAAGTCGACTCGTGTTTCGCCAAAACTTTTAGGAGCGGACGAAGCTTCATCCACCACTGATAAGTAGGAATTCGGTGCCTGGGAATTTCGAAATAAATTTAATCAATACCTCATATTTATAATTGCAATGAAAGTAGAGAAAAAATGTTCTAAAATTTAATGAAGTACTATTCTAGATCTGAAAAATAAAAATTGTAAAATAAATTGTGAATTTAAATGAAATAAAAATGGTTCATAATAGCTCACTCGAAGTTCGTCACATCAATGAGCTGTTCGAACGGCGTGTATCGATATTGACGACGAATTATGCCCAGCATGACAGCGCTTTCGGGATGATTCGTTACCGTAACACCATCAGCGCCTGTGTACTTTTTCAACTGCTCGCTGAACCATTCTACAGCTTTGGCACCCATTTTCGTACCAAGATTACGATCGAAGGGTGTCGGTGATCCACCTTGCTGCATGTGACCTGAAAAAATATAAAAAATCAATAAGAATTTAAAGTGATCAATGAATCAATTTAAATAATTTTTTTGAGTTAATATACCAATGATATTCGATCTGCAACTGAACAATCCTTTGCCCTCTTCGCTGAAGAGCCTCTGCATGAAGTCCGTATTGTAATTCAAGTTACAATTCTCATTACGAAGAATGAGACCACGCTGAACGCCCTCGGACATTTTTGCTGCCATCGCTATTACGTCTTGATTGAGATCTTTGATGTTGAATTTCTCCTCGAAGATCCATGCGGCGTCGGCTCCACCGGCGAGACCGGCCAGCGTCGCCAAGTATCCGCAGTAACCGCCCATGGTCTCGATTATGAAAACTCGACGTTTCGTTCCTTGAGCTGATTGTCGGATGCGATCGCAGATCTGTCAAAAAATATTTAAATTATTATTTAATATTATTAATTACTTAATAATATTTAATAATTGCGTTGCAAGAAATTTTATTCTCTTCTGTATTATAATTTTAAGAATTACTTCGGTAATTTCGTTGAGAGCCGTGTCGCAACCCAACGAGAATTCTGTTCCGGGGACGTTGTTGCTGATAGTAGCTGGGATCATGGCGATCGGGATTCTGAATTCCGGATGTTTGGCTCGAGCGTTGCAGAACGTAAGACCCGTCTGATAACCTTCGAAACCTCCGATGATAAGGATCGCCTGAATTCCAAATTCTTTGAGACGAGCCGCGACCAGGGGGAATTCGTGTTCCTTCGGTGGCGAACGTTTCGTGCCCAGGTACGCACCGCCCTGAGCAACCCATCCGGTGACGGAAGGCCAGTCCATCAGCTTCAATTTTCCGGCCATGAGACCGGGAACTCCGTCGCAGACTCCGTACACCTAAATCAAAAAATAAATAAAACAAGCACTTTAGAAATTTTGATTCTGACAGCATTAAATTTTACGTAATACAAAATTTTTTATTTATTTTATAAAAAATTATTAAAAATTATACTACATTTTGATTGGTACATTTTTTTTTTGATAAATCGAGAATATTTACCTTGTCTCCTCGGTAGATGCAATTCCTAACGAAGGAACGTACAGCAGCGTTCATACCGCAGGAAGGTGCACCAACGTGCATCACAGCAAGAGTGTAATGATCCTGAAAATGAATAAAACATTTTAGAAAATCAATGAACGACCATAATTTAAAAACCATGCAACGTGCATACATATTTTTTAGATCCAATCTATGCATATGTACAATTATAATTTCTATTCGATGATAACATATTTAGTGAAATATGAAAAAAAAAAAACAATTATCGTGTTTACATGATTACATATTCATTTAGTGAAATACGAAAAAAAAATCTTGATGGCAGTTTTTTTTAAAAATGATTATTCGAATTCAACCAAAGCTCGCTACATCACGATTCGTTTTTTTGACTTACTTGACCGCAGAGAGTGTTTTGCTATTAAAAAGAAAAATGTTCATGAATCGATCGACTTCAGGATCATTTTGTATTTAGAGCAGCGTTCGAAAGCACGTTTGACGATAAAGGAATTTTTTATAAGCACGGTAGGTGAATATTAGCCACAATGAGGCCGTGAGATTTTTTTTTAATCATCAAGCGAGCGTTTTGCTTTATCTTCGAGTCAGGAATTTTTACCTTCGTTAAGACTGGCCCCGCATTCTCCTAGGATTGCCATTAAACAGCAAATATATTTATGATTTACTCAACGTTATATTGATTGACTATTGAAATGACTACCACCCAAAATTAAATAATAAAAACTATCCCTGATCTAATATTTAAATACTAATTTTCAATTAACTCAGTAAATTTATTGGTATAAAATTATTTTGCAGAATTTTCTTTATTTACCTTGCCAGCCTCGACGCCGGTTGGAGCCTTCAATCTCGTCAACATTTTGTATGTCTCCAAATTTCGTGCGAAACCTCTGTAAAATAAGGTAAAGAATTGTTAATAATTTGGTTTCATCATAAATAAATAAAAAAATAATAAAAGTATGATTTAATCGTTTTTTACTTACTTTCCTCGAAGTTGAACAGCGAGATCCCAATTTTTATCTGCCATGGCTTGAGCAACAGCTTTCGTCCTGCGTACGCATTCCATGAGAGGCAAACGCACAGCCTGGTTTCCGTCCAAGGTTACGACGCAAGCTTCCGTTTCCGGTGTAGCTTCCATCAAAGCGAGCACGGCTTCCGCTCCCATTCTGCATCCCTGAAAATTATTCAATATAAATATTAAAGAAAAAATAAAATAAGAATATTGTTCAGACTAAAATTAAAAAATGTCTGAATTTTCATTTAAAAAAAGATTTTTGGATTACAATTTTTGATAAAAATAAAATTAAATATCTAAAAACTGATAGAACGCGTTTTATTTATTTTCTTACCAAAACTCTATCAAACGCGGACGGATTTCCTCCTCGTTGAACGTGTCCAAGTACAGTGATTCTCGTGTCCTGATTCAATTTTTCGACCACAACCTTGCGAATTTTTTCCGCTGTAATCGGGTCTCCATTTCTGTCGACTGCACCCTCGGCAACGATGATGATATTCAGACGTTGACCAGAGAGACGTTCCTGCATGAAAGATATTAAAAGATTTAGTAAAACAAAAATCTTCATGGTGTGGCAACAAAAAAAATTTGAAAAATGAATTTTGTGATTTTCATCGAATGGAGCGTCTTGAGGCTCTACTTACTTGAAATTCTTCAATTATTATTTTATATTCATTTTTTTAACAAACAAAGAACACGAACAAGTTCCCGAAAAAATTTGAGTTAGGCATTCCACGATAATCAACAATTAACGAACGTGTTCGGAAAGAAACCGAAAATTTGAGATACGTAAATATTATTTTTTTGTTTTAAGGCTTTCGTCTTATTTACAAAGCTTACTCGAAACTGAAAATATTTGCATGCGTAAGAAAAGTGCAAACAGGAAAGGAAAAAAAGCTTATGCGACTGCTGATATTTCAAATTTGCAATTACAAAAGCGATAAGTTCGGTCACATCCTGCTTGAAATAAAAAATGAGCTTTATCGAGTATGAGAAATGAGAATTTTTAAAAGAATTTTTCACTACCAGCTTTTGACAATTATCTGTTCGCTCCGATTGGACTCAATTTTACTCGAAAGAGCACAGCGGAGTAAAATAGTTTTAACAATCGAAACAAACAAATTTACTAGCTAGACTCAAGACGATTAAGAAATTTTTCTGGCTGTGTAAACCGAAACTACTGTAAATGTTAAAAAAAAAATATATAAAAAAATGGAACAATTCGTTTTCGAACCTGCATTAATTTTTTGCAGAGCTTGTTAGGCCAGTCCCCCTCGGGTGGCCATTCTGGGATGAAGACAAAGTCTGCTTCAGAGCACATAGCTGCTACTAGTGCCAGGTAGCTGTAATATCACACCGGTCAAAGCTAGCTACGATAATTCAACAAGTTTGATAATTCTTGCCTAGCCGAGGAAGGAGCAATCGTGGTTACGAGGAGACCAAATTTTTAACTCTCGCTGAAAGATTTTACAAAGGGTCAGACTCGTAGATAACCAAGAGCGAAAGGGATACCTGTTTTATTTTTACTTCTGTCCTATCGATGAGTGAAAAAAAATAAAATGGAAGATGAATCGAAAAAATTCCAAATCGGAACATCTGAGAAGCATGAACAAAAAACTGAGCAAATCGCACATATAAACATTCTTTGAGATTTTTACAAGCCACTTCTTTGAAAACACTGAAAAGATTGAAAAACTTTTAACTAAAAAATCAAACACCTCGGAATGAAGAATTTTTATGAAATTGAATGAACATCCTCTAATATTTCAAAATTCATAATTTCATAGCAGTGTCACATTTTTAGCTAGAAATTGCCTAAAAGAACAAAATAATAAATTAAAACAAAACTTATCACAATTTTTGAATGTTTTTAGTTTCCTAAACGCAATGACAAGACCTTCACGGATTTTAATTTTAAAAAAGATTTCATTTTTTAACGAGAAATATTTAATGTGACTTAAGACAATTTGTGAGTGAAGAAAACATTAAAATAAAACTATTCTAAACACGGAAGTAAAGCGTGTCGTTCTCGAATTAACGAATTCTTTACGCTACGTCAAAAAACCAGATTCGTTAGTCTCGCTCAGTTAGCACATTCGTCATGTTTGTGTAAACGAAAATGAAACCCCTTTTTTTTGTCTGAATGGGCGGAGAGATGGACACGTCAATGTATTTTTGAAATTATTTCATTTTTAAAAATCTTTCCTGTTTGCTGTCAATAACGCCAATGAATTAAATTAAAAATTTTTACAGGATACAAAAAAGTTGCAATTTGAAGAATATCAAGATTCAACTGCTGCATTTTTTTTGTATCCAAAGAGACAAGAGATGAATTCTCTAAAATTACGAAACAGCGAAATTATTACGAGAACTTGGAGAATAATTTCCAAAAATAATTTCAAGTGGCCATTTCTAGTGTTGGTGTACGAATTTTCTGGCGAACGAGAATATTTGGGAAGAATGTAATTGACATGCCTGCTCCAACTTTTTACATAGTTTTTCAGGCCAGTCGACGGTTGGCGGGCATTCTGGGAAGAATACGTAGTCAGCCTCGGCGGCTAAGGCACCCACGATTCCCAGGTACCTAACCCAAAGTTACACTTTTAATCTCTCGTCTAATTTCCATTTTCTTACTGCCAAGTTCTGTATTTTCAGAGAATAATGAAAAAGAAAAAATTCTTAATCAAATAAAAAATCATTTGCTATCTTATCTATATCCGGTTTGTGGGTCACGAGAGAATGATAAGATTAAAAGAAATTCTCTGGCAATAAAACGGGACGAAATGAAAGTCCCTTACCCGCAGTGACGACCCATAACTTCCATGATAAATGTTCGCTGATGCGAATAAGCCGTGCTGACGATTGCGTCGATGCTCTCAATTATACGATGCAGAGCTGAATCCGTACCGATCGTCATGTCGGTTCCGCAAAAATCGTTATCGATCGATCCGACCATACCAACGATATGCAAGTGCTTGTGCTTTTCAGATTGTTCCGCAGTTATTTCACCTTTGAATTAAAAAATTTAATTATTTTTTTCATCTCGAAAGGGACGAAGATTTTTGCGTTATTTTCATTTTTTATTTTCGCACCTGCGTCGAGCAATTCTTTTAAAAGCTCAGCGTACTCTTCCTTGAAGAGATTCGCACCGGTCAGTGAACCGTCACCTCCGATCACCACGAGATTTCCAATTCCACGGGATACGAGATTCTTCGCTGCCTTCCTGCGACCAGCGCGCTCTTTGAAATCCATGCAACGGGCAGACCCGATGACTGTACCACCCTAAAATAAATTTAAGAAAATTAATCAAAAATAGAATTTATCGTGGCTTAAATTTTTTCTAATCGTTAGCGGATTTATTAAAAATTGTTTAGGACTTAAAAATGAGATATATAAAATATATACTAATAATTTCATGTACTCTCAAGTACGTGTTTAAAAAATTGTCTGATATTCGATGACCGTACAACCCTAAAATAAATTTATGAAAATTAATCAAAAATAGAATTTATCGTGGCTTAAATTTTTTCTAATCTTTAGCTGATTTATTAAAAATCGTTTGGGATTTAAAAATGAGATATTGAGAATATATACTAATAATTTTATGTACTCTCAAGTACGTGTTTAGAAAACTGTCTGATATTCGAGATGAATAATGAGAATACGAAATTTACCAAATCAGGTAAAATGTTATTACTAAGTTGGAATATTTTTATCCAAATTGTTGTACCCTGTGGATGATGCACGACACGGATGACCATGTTGCCTCGACGATGTTGTCTCCACCATCGACCATACCCTGATATCCTTCCTTGATGAAAAATACTTTGCACCCGAGATAAATGCCCATTCGTACGACAGCACGAACGGCCGCATTCATACCTATGTGAACCATAAAAAGGCATGTGTTGCATCAGACAAATTTCGTCATCCAGTTCCAAGACATTTTTACATTATTTTACATGATTAATGTAAATTAATAATAAAATAAAATTGACAATATTGAATACATTTTTAATTGAATTATTGTTGCAATTAGATTATTATTTACCTTGCGAATCACCACCGCTGGTGAATACAGCCAGGCTCTTCCCCTTGAAGCTGCCTGGCTTTATAAATTTGGTTGTCCCGTGCTCTTCCCCCATGATATTTTTGTAAATATCAGCAATTATCTGTTGAGCAATTGAATAAAATTATAAACATTGATTTCATTAAAAATTATGTTATAATAAAATTCTGTCAATGAAATAAATGAAATGATTGCGATTTCCAATAGTCAGAAATATTTATAAATTTATTAGAATCTTTTTCATCAAGGTATGAAAAATTTAATTTTCACCTCGCATGAATTGAAGTTGCTTGAAAATTCAGTGTATGCTTTCAAATTGGAGGATATTCCAGCATTAATATGTATACCCTAGTGTGAATAATTTTGTGTGATGAAATTTTTAGGATTGAATAGTAAATCAATTAGCAGTTAGAAACAACTGCCTTTTCTTTCTTTGCGCAACAATTTTTAAATTGTTCTTGTCTATCTTTGAATTCTCTCCAATAATCATACCACCGATCTGTCAATCCGCTTGGTCTTCCAAAATTGTCAGCATTTCGGAACATCTATTGACCCACAAAATCATTGTTTTTTTTAATTATTTTTTTTCAATACCGAATAGCACAAAACTTGCCTCAGGAAAAATGCAAGAGAGTGCAAAATTTTTTCTAGCTTCGTCTTCGGTTCTTCTCTCACAATTTTCATAATTATTTAAAAATTTACATGCTCCATTGTCAAAAGGGTGAACAGAAGACTCGGAATCTTCACGATCCTCAACGGAATCTGATTTTTCATCATCCAGACTCGTCAGCCTCAACTGACTCCAAGAATTCTGACCTCTTCGATTTAATTTTCTGTTGAAGGCGTACTCCATACTCTCATAGAGAAAAATTAACAGAGCCGATAGAGGTTATCGCAGAGGAAAAAAAATGGAAAGCAAAAAATAAAAAAATTTGCTCGATATAAACATGGACGACCTTGAACTGTAAAGTATTTCAAGAGATGTTTAATCTATGATAAAAGTGGGTCGATGTATTCAAAGATTGAAGGTCTCGATACAAAATCTTCCACAGATGGAAATTTACGAAAAAATTGCATCCTCGTGAGTAACTGTCACACAATAATAAAACTTTATGTCATAATTCTTGTAAACTTTGAAGATATGCAGAAAAAATTTCTCATGAATTTTTCACATTTTTAATTTTTTTTTTGACATTTTTATGATCGTGCAGGTTTGAAAACAAAACCTACATTGACGAGAAACGTGTACGTCAAACGTCGTCACGTGACAGTTCAGAAATAACAACGATTACGGAATTTGTTAACGAGAATGACAGGGATGCGAGAGATTTCGAATAAAATTGCGAATCTTTCGACACGTGTTTCGAAATTTGCTTCCAACGTTCGAAAAATTCGAACGCCACGTGTCGTTCGAATTGTCGCTGTCATATGTCAAATTTTCAAACAGGAAAAATATACGAAAATTTATTTGGAGTCTAATTAATTGACACTCGAATGCAATCGCGAGTAAAGCGTGGCAGACGACAGAGAGACGCCCGGTTCAGCTGACGACGAGTCCTCGTGATAATCGGAATTAAAAAAAAGAAAACGAACTGTCACTCACCTAAAAAGGAATTTCACTGTGCTCGCGAAAAAAAAAAAATTTTTTTTGTACAAAAATCGAAAAGCTATCGTCGTTCTTCGTTACTGTCACAATTCACCTGAACGTCGACCAGAACTGTCTGAAGGTGACCTTACAAACTTTTGCTCTTGCAGAATTTACTCCCACCCTGACGTCGCGGCGCCTCGTGCGCAAATTACCCGCGCAGATTGAGCGTGACAGATGGCGCTGCGGGCGCTCGGTGCGCGAAATACCCGTTGAAAAAAAAACGTTAAACTCTCATCGATTTGAATTGATCAAATAAGTAAGCAACAAAAAAGATCATGTTACGGGTTAATCAAAAATTTTATTAGTTATTAATTCATTAAACGTTCATAAATAAATTATCGTCATTAAGTATCGTATCAATAATTAATTCATTGAAAAATTTGAAATTTGTAACGGTCGAATAGAAGCATCGATCATACGATTTATAACCCTAAAGAACTCGAAAAGTTGTATATGATGGAATATAAATTTTATCAATAATTTTATTATTAATGCAAACATTGTCAAGAGTCAAAAACAAAATTTTTGTTTCATAAATTGAATCGAAAGTTTAAATTTTAGAGACGTTGTGATCAAAAGATTTCTAACCCTATAAAACTCTTTTCGAAAGAATGTCGGCCATTGTCATATAATAAAACAAACAACATTGTCAGACGGAGGCGCCTGTTGGCTGAGTGTGATCCCCCACGATTTAGAATGAAATATTTCTAACGACCTCAACAATTCGAGAAATATATAACGAACGAAAAAAATAGCCTTCGCTCGTAGCGAGGTGAGTTCTGCTCACGATACTCTGAGTATATAGGCTGATTCAATTGAAATTGATTGTGAGACGTGGGCGTGATGTAACACACGGGGCGAGTAATGTAATTTCTGTAAATAAGACTAAATAAAAAAGAAATCAGACGATGAACGTTCGATCAATATTCTCGGTACAGTGCTATCGCTTGGGAAGTAAAGTAGACAATATTCTAAATATAAACAAAATAAGACGCGCACGATAGGGATAATTTTAACTCGGATATTCGCCGTGTCATTTTTTTTGGCGCGTAAATAAAAAATAATCCTCGACTATTTTTATAGTTTTTTCCCCTTAGATTTTTATACGCGAAGAAAAATTTATGGTATTTTCAACTTTTATGCTTTATAATTGCATAACTTGTTATAAAATTGACTTAAAATTCCACTTTTTATAAAATATTCGCCAATATTTTTTTTAATAATATTTTAAATTGTACAAAATCGAATTTTTGCGTTCAAATTTTTTTTTTTCAATTTTTTTGTTTAAAATATAAATTTTTTTTTTGATTTTATCATTTTATAATTTTTGTAAATTTTGAAATTTTTTACTTACGGGAGATTTTTTAATCCGACTCATGCTGTTTTTCTTTTGTTCCGCGGATGTGTCGGAAAATAATCTTTTTGATGATTTTTAACGTTTTTCTTTCTTCCTCGCTGCTCTTGAACTTCCTCAAAATTTACTCACCTCTCGTTCAATTCAGGAACTGACGTAAATTGTCGTCACTCTCGACTTTTTAAAAGGTTCTCGCTGAAAGGCTTACGTGCCGGCTCTCGCATCAGTCTCGTACCGTTTTGCTCCTCTTTTTTTACTACCATACCGTTAACACGGGAATTCCGGGAACCATCGGCTCACCGCGACGTTGCGCAATTTTGACGAACCGCATACGAATCCGGTGCAATCACGAAAAAGAATTCCTCACGCCGCCATATTGAATTCTCAGAAAAAAAAACGTCCTAAAAAATTCGAGGACTCTTCATCGTCTAATCGCAAATCAAAAATTCCTGCGAATATTTTGTCAAATCGAAATTTTTTTTCTCAAAATAAAAATTCAAGAAATTTTTTTACTCGATTTTTCGAAATTTCCAAAAATTCATCGAAATTCTAAGCTCTATTTTATTCAAACAAAATGTGTCTAATCGAATCACAAAAATTCTAATTTCTCTAATTCATCAGTGAATCGGGATAAAAATGAGATCCTCCTTTCGCTTTTACAATTTTATTTACAAACATAATCCCGCACAGATGAAAACTTGGATCTAACTTCGGGGCGGGTTATTTCGGTAGGATAAACAGCTAATCGTTTTCTTTTTGTTTTTAAATCGCACATCGATGGAATTACTTTTTGTTTCGTTTTTCCTGGAAATCCAATAAAACGGAATACGCTACGATTTAATTTTTTTCTTTTCTTCATCTCTCTCTTTCTCTTTCTTATGCATTTTTATAATCGACAAAAGTTCCTTTGTCAAAACGAGGCGAATTGTAAAGCTCGACCTAAAAGTTTATAATAAACTCGGCAAAAGCTCGGGAGGATTCTTTTTTTTTCTAAATTCAAAGTTTTATTTTTTCGATTAAATACCGATTTAGCAGCGATTTTTATCCCCCACTGAACACGTATTTTCTTTTTTTTTTAATTTTTTTTCTTCGCTATTATTTGACTGCTTTTCCCAAACTGCGTTATTTTTATAGAAATATTTTTGTTTCTCGTTAATTATCGTTCTCTCCCCTTTTCCAATGAGCTATAGAATTTTTCGGAATGTTAACCCCTACGGAAAAAGAAATCGAACGCTTTTGGTTCAAAATATATTTTTTTTCTCGACAATCGATAAATCATTTTTTATTCTCAATAGAAAAAATTTTAATAATTATTTTGCGAGTTGAAGATTAGAAAAAATAATAAGTTTATTTTTCATTTTTAGCTCTAATTTTGTTTAGCGTATGAAAAATTGAATTTTATGAAATGAAGATCGATTTGAGATTTTTATAGTCAATTTTTAATTTTTTCCTTGCGAGAGAAAATTCGACTAGACGCCATCTATCGCGTTACGATTTTCTTTTTCGCATCCTCGACTCTCCAATCGACGGGAATTTTCAGCGTCAGCGATCGTTTAATTTTCTAGAGTTTAGCAAAAATTCCTTCGTATCGGCTACACGTATAAATTGTGCAAAAAATGTTGTTTGTTTTTTCGTCCTTTTTTTTTTATCTCGTCGATTTTTTTTCAGCAGCGTTTTTTTTCAGGTAGGCCTTTTTTTGGAAAAAGGCACGTACATAATTATCTACATATCGTGTAATACGTATACAAGATTTTTTAATCGTCAGATACATCGAAAATAAAAATTAAATAAGAAAAAAAAATGAAGAAAAAATAGTGAAAAGAGTACAAGAGGGAAAGAAAGTACCGAGACGATTTTGTGAAACATTTTTACAAATCTCGTTAATTGCGACAATAATTCCTTCGAAGAGCGATTCCCTCCTCACTGGAAGTCCCACAGACCCTCGAGCTCCGAAAATAGAAATATGAACGATATAAAAATGCGATGATTTCCGCCCTTAACGTTAAAATCAAATAAAAATCAAAGAAAACGTCCTAACAGGATTCACAAATTAATTCCTCGAAAAAATTTTGCACTCGAAAAAAACGTTTTTCTCAAAAAAAAAAATTTGTTTCTAAAAAACTCGATGGATGGAATTTTTTCCAAAATCCGCACGACGACGAATTTCCTTCGTTTTTCTTCTGTTTAATCGTTTCCTTTTTTTTCAGACATTTTATCAGAATTTATTATTTCGTGTAAACGTTTATAATAATTATAATTTACAATTACGATGGTTGATGATAAATACAAATAGAACAACGTAATTCTGGGGACAGGGGGGCGAAGGTGGTATAATAGGGTATTTTTTGTTTTTCTTTTCCTTTTTTTTATTCCTTTCATTGCTGGATGAATTTACCTCTCATTTTCCGAATTCTTCACCTGTTAAATCTTGAGTTTTCGGTCATTTCCATAACATTTTTTATTATAATAAGAAGTGCCATTTTGTGAATTGTTTTTTTTTTTCGTATTTCTTCTCTCGTTTAACCTATTTCTCCTTGCTGTACTCTCGACTTCTCATTCGACGAGAGTCAGCATCTCGTGTGACACGTCGACTTGGGTTAGGAAAGAAAAAAAAGGAGAGAATCACGACGAAGCTCTGCAAATTTTAAATTGTCCTCCAGAATTCAAAAAAATTTCGTCGATTCGGAAAAAAAAAAATTCGTCAATTTTTTCCGCCAATCCTTAATTTAGTTCGATCGTGGATCGTTTTTTTTTTTCACGGAGGGCATTTACTCGAAGAATTCGTCGAAGAACGTGTACATGCGTTTGTGAGTGTGTTGTGTTCTTTTTTTTTCATTCACGTATTCATCTTCGATTTTTGGATTTTATTTTTCGTCCGTGAATGATACATGGGACAGAGTAAGAGATAGATCGAGTGAGAGGGAAAGAAGCGGAAGAACGTGGAAATCCACAGAAGAGACAAAAAAAGATTTTTTTTTTTTCGGTGTGAGAGAGCACATTGACGAAAGTGTGCATGGAATCCCCCGTCGTTTCGAAGAAGTTCGCGCCGTGTCAATTTTCGCTCAAATCCTTTTTTCCTTCTTTCTTTTATTTCATCTCGATTTTTGACTCGACCTCAAGAACGATTTTTCGATCGATTTTTTTTGACTCGATTACTCGATAACTCGTTCCCATATTTATCTCGATTGTTCAACTGTGAAACTTTTTCTCTTCAATCGTCATTAGTTTTAGGTTATTTTTCAAGATATGCGCGGAAACACGACCAGAGATCGCGA
Organism: Cremastinae sp. B BG-2022a; assembly: GCA_030522605.1. NCBI lineage: Eukaryota > Metazoa > Arthropoda > Insecta > Hymenoptera > Ichneumonidae > Cremastinae sp. B BG-2022a. The sequence continues at coordinate 20,662 of JAPYYX010000202.1, forward strand.
AAAGTTGAAACGCGTGTCTTTTTTTTCATTCGCTCTCGTACGAAGCTGGCGATTCGAATGTTTTTACGTCTCATTCTCAGGTCTTCGATTAGATTTGTTTTGTTTTTTTGCGACAGACACCGATACACATCGAAAAATATTCAACACGACAGCGAAACGTTTATTCAAACGTTTAATATCCATTTTTTTTTACTTAAACTTTTGATAACGCTTGTAGTTTTTTCTCCTTGTTGCCCCGTGTGTATCACACATAAATGCAATGAGAGAGGGAGAGAAAGAGCGCTTGTGACGTTTTTAACTTGACGCAAGCGTTTTTTCGTTCGTTCCGTCTCGATTTATCAAATTATCGATTTCGATTGACTTTTTTATCGATCTTTTTTTTTCCTTAACGAGTTTCTCGCTCTTTCTCTTTTTATTCTTTCATATTCAATTATATCGATATCTCGAAGGATTCGAGATCGCGCAGAATTGTGGGTTAGGAGTTCGGAGCGCGGGAAATTTGAATTTTTCTCCCTGTTTAGAAACTCCCACGCTTCGACGAGGGACCTCTCGGCTTTGTCTCATTGCAGGAGACGCGAAAACCAATTTTCTCGCTCTTTTCACCCTCTCGCACGGTGATCTCGGCGAGCTCGTCTCCGAGTCGATTTTTCTCGATAGTTTTTTTTTTTCGATTGATTCGTCGATTCTTACATGCACACAAACGGACACGCATACTTCCTTTTTCGGGATTAACGATCTCATCTCTCTCTTTTGGTTTACGAAAAAAAAAGAAAAAAAAGAACGAAACAACCTCCGAGGGTAGAGACGACGTCAAAATTTCGAGCCCAACGAGTCGACGTCGTGTCCGAATTTTTCATTCTTTTCCTTTCCACTAATTTTCCATTTCCGTTGAACAGAAAGTACAGAAATGAAGATAAGAAACGAACGATTAAAACGAAAGGAATGAAACTCGCGATTCAGACGCTTGAATAAAAATATACACGTACATTTTTTTTTTTTCGTCCGTTCTTCCTCCTGAACAGCGTAACACGAATTACTATGTTATCGGTAAATATCTCCGGCATAAATATTATCGTGTATATGTAAAGGCCAGGGAGGGGTAAAAGGGCGAAGGGATTCGAAGGATAAATTTAGCGTTTCGACTCGAAAATGAAAATTTTATTTTGGAATGAAATATGCTGGATGATTTTTCTCTTCGCCGATTTTCTTTCAAAGTTATTACGAAGCTAAATTAATCGCCTGGAGAAAAATGAAATTTTCCGACTCAATTTTAATCGTGATTTAACTTTCGGAATTTTTTCTCTCTCGATTCTCCTTCCTCTTCCATTCTCTCGTTTCGAGATTCCTCGTGCGTTTTCCCGTTTCATTCGCGAAACAGGAACAACGCTGTTCGGTTCGACGAGCTCGCGACTTTAATGAGCAAAAAAAAATAAAGTAAAAAATATTCAATAAAAAAAGAAACAAACAAAACGTGAAAAAAAATAAAAAGAAACGGAAAGCGTGTTACCGCCAATTACACGAGACAAATTTAATTAGAAAAATTTGTGATTACAATATAATATTAGTGACGATGATATTTTTTTTTCTTTCACGATTAATTATCATTTCACTTCTTCTCTTCGCCAAATAATTCGCAAAAAGCGCTCGGAACTTGATGGCCATTTTCTGATAGCTTTTGCATCTCTCTCTATAATCGCACGTCCGTACTTCGGATTTCCTGGAGAGAAACGAACGACGAAAAATGACAATGAAAAAAAAAAAGAGAGGGATTTTGGACTCGGTCGGGCTTGCGGTGAGAGGGTGACGGGGACGGAAAAAAAACGATGAAAAAGAACATAAAGAAAAAGAAAAACTGAAGACGAGCACGAGAAGGGGGTTTTGGGGTGCGTGCGTAACGAGATTTTTCGAACGTCGAGGGCGGAGGGGAGGAGGTTGCGGGTGTTTTTCACACTTTTCTCTTATTCTTCTTCATTTTTTTTGGTACTTGTATGCACGTGTGTGAGTGTGTGTGTAGTTAAAAATGCGAAATCAAATCACCACCGATGTAGTTTGGAACTTAATAACTTAATGTATTTTTTTTTGTTTGTTTACTCTCCTTTCTCCTCATGCGCTCTTTCCTTCGTATAATAATATTGTACTCGCTAGACAATGTGAAATTTAATTTAAAAATGACAACTGGGGTATAATGTAGTAGGTTGATGCGTGGGTATTTTCTTTTTGTTGTTGTTTTTTTTTTCATTTCTCTTGACTTCTTCTTTTTTTCTCTTTTTTGCTCTCTCTTCATTTTCCACTCTCGTCGTCTTCCCCGTCGTCCTCCTTACTTCTATCGCCGTAATCTCGCTCGCGTTCCTGATCTTCGAATTTCATCCTTACACTAGGTTTGACAAGCGTTTTTACTCGACGATGTTTCAACTTTTATTCTCAAAACAAACGGATCAACGACAACCCTCACCCCATTTTCTTCACTTCTTTCTCACTGTCCTCGTCGTTTGTTCGCGCAAAAACTTCGCGTCTCTCTCGTCTCGGGTTGCAAGCTTCAGTTCTCAAATTTTATTTGCATACGATCTTGTTACTTCGAGGCCTTTCTCGCACGAGGATCCAGCGTCCAGGACGCTGGTCACTGATAATTATTTCTCTCGATCTCTCACTCTTGTACGCTCTCCTCTTTCTCTCTCTTCGTTCGTCACGATCGACTGACAAACTTTTGAGGGAACAATTTTCAAGATAGCAAAATCCTCCTTCTTGTCAAAAGAGGGAGAAAGATCGAGAACGCTGAAGAGCGAGAGACGACGATCGTTCTTTGATATTGATGAAAAAAGCGACCGGGCCGGATGAAAAAAACGTCAAGTTGGTTAACCGAGAGAGAGAGAGAGGGAGAGAGAGAAAGACAGATCGAGTGAGAGCGAGTGAGAGCGTTGTCGGAACGCGGAAAGAGTTTTTTGCGAGGGGACACGTTAAAGGGACACGAAAGGTTGCGGTGAATGGATCGATGGATGGATGTCAAGGGTCGATGGATGCGAGTGAGCTCTTTTCAAGGGACTGTGGAACGGGAGAATGGAGGATCGGGCCTGAGGAGTTTCGACAGGGTCTTTTTTTTAGGTTGGGACAAGGAAGAAGGGGAACGATAGAGAATAGGATGTTCTTATTAGGTTAGAAAGGGTAGGACTTAAACTTAGGAGGGTTAGTTGTCGCCGCCCTCCACTGGTTCGTCCCCGTCGCCCTGCGTGTCGCTGGTCCAAAGAGTGAGGTTGTCGCGAAGCAGCTGCATTATCAGCGTGGAATCTTTGTAGCTGTCCTCGTTCAGTGTGTCCAATTCCGCGATCGCGTCGTCGAACGCCTAAACAATTTAAATCGTGGATTAATATAAATACTTTTAAAATTTTACAATTTTTTTAAATTTAAAGGTCGGTCTTGTGCAAAATTCATTTGTAAAATTCTATTTTATTTATGACACAAAAATACTTCAAAATTAAATGTAATATTGGAATTTAATTTTCTTATACGAAAATAGACAATTTTACATGATTGTCAACAAGACGACCTCAAAATTTAATATCGAAATTTGAAGGTCTGTCTTGTGCAAAAATTATTCGTAAAATTCTATTTCTTACATTTATGACACAAAAGTACTTCAAAATTGACTAAGATTGGAATTTAATTTTCTTTTATGAAAATAAATAGAAAATGATTTTTCGACAAAGCGACCTTAAAATTTAAAATCAAAAAGAATAAAAGCAAAAAATTGTATTATTATTGGACGTCTGTTCTCTCGCAATCTTTTTTCACTTACGAAACGTCACAGAGAACGGTTAGTCAGCACGGAATGGGAATCTTGGTCTTTGTTGGTGCTTTGTTAATTGTTGTGATAAAACATTACAACTCGGTGTTATACGCACGCAAAAATGGTTTAGGATTTAGATTTTTAGAAGTAGAATAAAAATGGATAAAAAATGCATGAAATAATAAAGTCGAAGCAAATTTCCGTTCGCGTTCGATTGATTTTTCCGACGATTTCGTGGCTTCTAACCTGCTTGGCCAAGTGGCAAGCCCTTGCAGGGGAATTTATAATTTCGTAATAAAAAACGGAGAAGTTGAGGGCGAGACCGAGCCTTATGGGATGGGTCGGCTGCATTTTCGCCTTGGCAATGTCAAACGCCTCCTGGTACGCCTTCTGCGAGTCCTCGACGACCGCTGGAACGCAAACATGATCGAGGACAATGTAATAAACCTATCCAAAACTCGAAACACTCTCGAGACCTCATTAATTTTTCTCAATTTTCCTCCTCCCTAATTTCCCTATTTTTTTTCTCTATTCACATTGAGACATTGTTAATACAATCGAAACCTCAATAGGCAAACAAAAACCTATGAACAGTCCATTTCTCGTTATTTGTTAAGGATTGTTAAGGATAAGATTCAACAGTCGATGCTTGGTTAATGAGAAAACTCGTTAAAACGACACGACGAGACCACCAACAAAGAGCCACGTGATTCGCGAAAAATTCCTCTCCGACCGTTTTCAGTTGCGTCTCGTTCCCTCCTGAAATACGTCCAGAAAAAAATGGTTGAGAGGATGAGTGTTAGTTGTCACGTGTTTTACCTGTTTTGCGAGTTGACACGCCTTGTCCGGCGAGTTCAGGATCTCGTAATAGAAAACGGAGAAGTTGAGCGCTAGACCTAGCCTGATAGGATGGGTTGGCTGCATCCGCTCCTTGCTGATCTCGAATGCATCCTGGTATGCCTTCTGGCTGTCGTTTACCACGGCTGCACACATCGCACATTCCAAACAATCTCAGTTAATTAACTTGCAAGTGTTAGATCGAAAGAAAAATTTTCATCGTCGTATGAAAAGAAAATCATGCACAAACTGATTGAAAATAATTTCATTTCTTCATCAAAAAGCGTTTTAGAAAGCATAATTTTCAGCGCGATTTTCTTTTTCAAAAAATAAATCATGCAATTTTAAAAAACTGAAAACTAATTTCATCGAAAGCAAAAAATTTTTAGTACGCATATTTTTTGTCTATACCCAGATTTTTGCAAAAAAAGAAATGATTCGAGACAGAAATAATTTCTGTTCTCTCTATGATAAAAAATCAATTTTTTTTTAAATTCTCTTGCGAAAAATGTCGACCGATGTTTTTCTTTCTCGTGTTTTCATTGTTGGTAAAAAATTGGAGCAGAATCTGAGCTGAGCAATAACGAAAGAGTTGAAATTACGAGTGATGTACTTTTTTGGAGAAAAAAAAGTGGAATGTGCCTCGAGGATTGAAATTCAAACATCTGCCAGGACAGCTGTTTCTCTCCCCCGCTTTGTAGTGAAAACGCCCGAAGGTGAAAACACGCTTTTTGCCCAGCGAGATCTTTCGTTTCTTATTTTCTCTCCCGCTTTTTTTCTTATCTTGGCAACCTCAAGAGAATTCTCCTTCGTTTTAGTACTCTTTGCTCCCGCTCTTTTTTTTTTCTCTCTCCTCTCAAAGACCTCTCGAGTACCGAGTTAAAGTTTCGTTGCGGACTAAAAAGTAGCGTACCGTGTCTGGTATCGCCGGTTGCCACCTCCGCGAGATACCTGTAGTAGTCACCCTTCATCTTGAGGTAGAATACTTTACTCTCAGCATTGCTGGCCTTGGGGATCAGGTAGTTGTCGAGGAGACTCTGAAAACCAAAAAAACGAGAGTTTATTAAAAAATTACTTATTAATTGAACTTTATAAAATAATATGTCTGCTAAGAACAAACTACAAGGCTTGAAATGATTTGATTTCATAATTAAACATTAAAATTTAAACAAAATTGCACATGTTTTCCTGGTTGAGAAAAGATAAAAAAAATGAGTTGACTCGTACAAGGAGAATGAGCAAATAAAAAAAGATTTACCGAATCCAACGACATTAATGGTTGATGGAAAATCGTCATTAACCGAAATGGGCATACTTGATTCGAGGGAATGGAACTGCGAGGATTGCTGACTATTAACAAAACTTCCCGCCTGGAAACCTCGGCCCAGTTTCGAACAGACAGGAACTCGAGTGAGAGTGAGTGAACAAGAGAGAGAGAGAGCTCTTCTAATACGTGGCCTACATGAAGTATGTTCCAATTAACAACTCTCTGATTTATATCTCGACGAACTCTCTGTAATAGGATTGAGATTATATGCTAATCTCCGAGACAAAAATTTGCAATTATTCCTTCGATATTGATTTATTGATTTTAACTAGACATTTAAACAATTTTATGATTCGAATTTTAACTGAATGCAAGGACAAAAAACTCTAAAATATTTTGTAAAATAATAAAAAATAACTGTGCCTTTTATATTTCAATGCCAAAAAATATTAATCAATAAAGATTTCAAATGTCACAGAATAAAAAAAATTATACATTTTACATTGAGGACTTTAAAATTACGATTTTGAAAAATTGTAATCGAAGATTGTTAAGAAAGTGATAATTGAAAACTGATTTAAAAAAAAAGAGTTCAATAGAAAGATGGAGTAACTTCCGTTACATGGGCTAGTCACTTCCGCATCCGTTTCCCGTTCGATTTCCGGATTTCTCGTGTACCGTGCTATATATCGCCTACGCATTTCATCGTAGACAATTTACGTTATGCACAGCTCGTGACAGCTTCGTTTGTCTTTATCTCTCTCTCTCTTGTTCTCTCCTTCTCTCTCTCTCTCTCTCCTCCCCCACCTTTCAATTCCCTACGTCATTAACGGACGGTATTTTCATGCCAACCTCGTACGAATTTATAGATAAATCGATCGACAATGTGTCCTCGCAATCCTCATTTCCTTCGAGACATTCCTTAACATTTTCCATTTTTGAAAATGTCAAGGAAATACCAAGCAGACGATAATTGTTTTCGCTCCGAAAAAATATTCAAGTTTTATCAACAGCACAAATATTTATTCAAATTTAACAATATTTGAATATTTAATCAACGAATTTTGAGATCATCATTTTAATTTTGATAATCAAATATCGAATGTTAACTTTGAGACGTTTATATTTAAACAATTGTATTTCTATATCGAAAGATTGAATCGATATTTAATGCTTGCAAGACATCGAAAAATGTGCTTGGAATTTTTTTTATTTTTTTTTTGTCTGACATTCCTGTTGTGGGACAAGACAGGGATGAGATATTTCGAGGGACCGGAGAATACGCGGAAGAAAAACGGACCCTGGACACGGATGGTAATTGACCCAGGTATGAAATTCAATAGCCGTCTACCTGGATCGCTTTTTTTCCTCTCTCTCTCTCCAAGAGCGACTAATGCAACTTCTCGTCGCTTCGTATCAGAGTCTAAGAGAGATCACTGTTTCGCGTCCACGCGTAAGACGATCCTCTTTATTTTCACGTTCAAGGGATTGTCCCGCGAGTGGTCACAGCGTTGGTGTTACTTGTAAAACTAGTCTTGACGTATACTCCGGCTCAGAAATAATTTTCTAGCTTTTCATCTTCTTTTTTACTCATTGTCGAGACTATTTTCACTGGGAACTTTTATAACTCTCAGTGATGTTTCTTAGTTCTTAGATGAGAAAATTTTGAAAAGTTATAGAAATTCGTATCGTTTGGAAATATTTAAATTTCATTCTACAGAATGAAAATATTACTGATATTTACTCTCAAAATAAAATTATGCAAAATTCGATCCGATAAAAAATCGATTTTTCAAATGAAAAAAATTTTATTAAAATTCCTGCAGATCTACAGCAAATTGAAATTGACAGAAACGAGAAAATAAGGAAAGAGAGAGAAGCGAGAAAATAAAGAGGCTTTGAACTCTGGGATCATCGATACGAAGAAAATTTTGTAATCGATTCATCATTTCTGTGTAAACGTTCGAGTGATTATGGATGTCTCGGTTATTTCTGACACTAGAGGAACACCTGACCTCACAGTGGTCTCGAGCTGGCTCATTTATTGTCAGAAAAACGAGCTTCGATGAGGCTCGTGAAATGACAATTGTGCAAACAAGCGAGCTTAGACGTAATTCCTCTCATTTTTTTTATGTTTTCTCCTTCTTATTTTTCTCCAGGCGCACGATCGTTAGGAAAACACGTATACGTAATTTATAACGTAAGCGAAAATGACAATTTGCGAACGTCAATGGAAAACGTAATTTTTTCGCCTCTTTGAAAAATATTTGCGGACGAGAATAAATTGAAAAATCGATTGCGAAATTTGCCTCTCGCTTTCTCGTTGTACGGAGCTTTCTCTGTGCGAACAAAAAAGAAGAAAAATAAAAAACTCAGGAGCTCGGTACACGAGATAAGACGATGAGGAAGCAACGTGCAATTTTCCAATTTGTCGTCTCTTTTTATCTACGCCGCGCAATTGCTCCATCCTGAAAATACACATTTTTTAAATTTTTTGTTATTTTCATTGAAAAAAATGTAGAATTGAAATTTTTTATTATAAATTAATGGAAAAATGTGAGAAAAAAATTTTGAAAATGGGAAATTTTACCAGCACGTCGTAGCAAATTTCGCGCAATTCCTTCTCGACTTTTTCCCGATATTCCTTTGCCATCTGCTGCTTACGCTCGGAGCCCTCGGTCTTTTGCTCGATCGAGGATATTACTCGCCACGAGCTGCGTCTCGCACCTACGACGTTCTTGTAAGCGACCGAGAGAAGATTTCTCTCCTCGTTCGAGAGCTCAACTCCCGTTTCGGTGACGGCCTTCATCGCGGCTGCCATGTCATCGTACCTTTCCGCCTGCTCCGCGAGCTTAGCGCGCTGCACCAGTTCCTCCTTGTCCACAGACATTGTGTCAGCTGCAAAAAAAAATGCGAAAAATTATAATCACTCAATCATACAATTTATCAAAGAATAATATTATTTTTAATTCATTATTAAGAATTAAAATTATATTAAACTTCATCTTTAATTTACTTTACTATATTTATCCATATTTTATTTTTATTTTTATTAATTATAAAAGACGGAATAGTAGGCGTATGATTTTTAAAACATTTTTTTTAAATTATACGTCTACTAAAAATATTTTTATAAATTAAAAAATAAAATAATAATTGGATTTTTTATAAAATTTTTTAAAATTCTTTTGAAATAAGGAAAATTCGTATTTTTTTCTGAGAAAATCACGAGGAAAAGAATTTTGATATTCGTCGCTGAACATCTGCCAGAATTTCTTAACCTGCGAGAGAGATTTTCCTGCTGCAAACCTGTCCTTTTCTTCTCAATTTTCAATTCTCCCTATTCTCTGTATTTCCTCTTTACTCTCGTTCTAGGTGTAGGTGTACATTATTTCTCTCTTTTTCTCTACTTTTTCCCTACCTGAGTCTGCGCGCTTTCGTCACTTCCCCGCTCTAAATATTTTCGCGACGTCGACCGTGCGAAATGTTACACAAAATTCGCTCTTCGAAAAATTCGCGAAAACAATTTTTTGACAGCCAGGCGATTTTTCAAATTTGCTGACGCAGGTCCGATTCTTCGGCCACTTCGAATCTTCGCTAGTTTGACGTTTACGGGAATTTGACGACGCGAAATTCGAGTCGGACGAAAACAAAGAAAAATCAAAATTTTTATTTTTTATTTTCTTCAATTATAATTATATAATTATAAATTTTTATTTTATTAGTAAAATTAAAATAACAAAAATTATTCACTCAGTTTTTTTTTCTTGAAAACGAGGAATTCGTACAATAAAATAAAAATATTTAAATTCATAAAATCCGTGAAAAGAGCGGTTAACGAGATTTTTTCCGATTTCCAAAGTTACGTCACAGCTGAGCGTGCGTCGTAAACCTACATACTCGAATACTTTTTCATCCCGTCTTTTTTTCGAGCGAGGCATCTTTCTCCAAGAGGTAATAGTCATCGAGCAAACGAGGCATGAATCTTTGCCTGGAGGTTCGAAAGCGAAAAAATTCAGTGAACAGCGGAGGGAGGGGGACACCTGAGCCAAGGTATGAACTCGGTGAGTGATCGCGTGGGTGAACGAGAATCACGAGGACGATTCGTCACGACAAAAATTACACATCTCTTACGCATCGGTCTTTGTCAATGAGCAATTTTTTTACGAGAATATTTTACACTATAATTTTCATCAAAATAATATTTTTTTTATTATTTCGGTGTAAGTGATTTTAAAATATTTATATCGTTTTATTTAATCAAAAATATTTACGTTTCATGTTCTATATTTTATTTTGCATTATTTTTTATATTTTGAAATTTTTAGTAATTTTTTTTGATACAGAAAATATTTTAAAAATTGTTTTGTTGAAAAAAGAAATTACTTGCACACTAAACATGAATTTTATCTTTTTTCTAAGTCGATTATACTCGCAATGTCGTAACAGCTGAAATTTTATGCCTGGAACTTCAAATAAGACTCCTGGAGTCTAAATTTCATATCAAAAATGTCAGAATTTTTTTTTCAATATTTCGATAATATTTCATTTTTAGAAAAAATTCCAGACCTTTGTTTTTTACTTTCAATTTTTTTTTCAAGATACGACGATAAAAGTGTTCTTGAGAAAGAAAAACGAATCTGCAGCAACCTTCGCGTGCCTGCGAGTGAAGACAACGTTATCTTTTTTTTCTCTCTCTCGTTTCCGGTTTCGTCTTCTCGCTTCCGGTTCTCTCGAGTTCGATACTTTTTCAAGATTTCTCTTGCGTTTCCGATCACCTTCGTTTCCGGTATTCAGACTGGATTATTTCATTTCTCGAAAAAAAAGCAAGAAATTGGCGAACGAAATTCTTGAGACTCGCGAAAGGCGATAAAGAATTTTCGCCATCGACTTTATCGCTAGTTTTTTTTATCGTCCGAGACACATGCGAACATTCTTTGACGTCATCGCGTGATCTTAAAATCGATACGAATTTAGAAAAAAAATTACGAACATTTTTATATATCTAAATTTTGACGAAAAAAAATATTTTTAAATAATTTTTTCTCACAAATATTTAGAAAAGTATATAAAAATGAAAATAACATTTCTAACCAAAGAATTTGTACACAGACGATTTCAAAATTTTTATATTCGTCTTTGATATTTTTATTATAATTCTACATGATTATGATTAATTTTTATTTTCATAAACAAATTATTTTCAATAATAAAAATAAATGGAATCGAACGATGAATTTTTCCGTAGTATCTTAAAATATGAATGAACCAAAAAAAACCGTAAAATGAGAAATTCGTAAAGCACGATCAAGGTAGTCGGAATTGTTTCGAGGCGTGAAAACGAATTGTCCGGAGATGACGCTAACAACGGATTTCACATCGTGCTTTTCTTACAACAGTCGCGACGTCGTCCTATATTTAATCGCGCGATCACCTGGCTTTCGGCGTTCGTACGTAGAATTCGCGCGCAGACGAATGCGCGAGAAAGAATAAACGGAAAAAAGAATAAGAAGACGAAAAGACACGCGCACAAAAACGGAGATGGGAAAACGAGAGCGAAAAAACGAGAATGAGACGGAGAGAGAAATAACGAGAGAGCGAGAAAGAGAGGAGACGAAAAAAAAGAGAGATGGGCACACACGAAGGCAAACACATTGACATTGATGCTTCACGGTGTTGCCGGATCGTGTTTGCGCCGGTAGCGCGGGGCCTCGTCCGGCGCGGTGGGCCGGGGAGAATTCCCGGCTCGCTCGACGTTGCCGGCTCGCCTCCTTATATACGCGCCGGGCGCGCGGAGAGGGGGGAGAGCGCGGAGTGGGGGAAGCTGCGCGCGCGCCTGGAGCGGGGGTAACGCTAGAGCGGCGGCGTGGGGGAAGCTCACGCGTTCGTCGCGCACGATCTCTCCATCTCTCTCTCCCTCTCATTCTTTCTCTCTTTTCCTCCTCCTCTCTCGTTTATGTACTCTTGATCACGTCGCCGTCGTCGTCGGCGGCCAATGCCGCCGACTACGCAGAGTGGAATTTGCTTCGTCTCGCATATAATATATATATGGGCCATTTCAGGTCAAACGAACAGGTCCGTGACCCTCAGCAATTTTTTTATCCATCGCTCATGTGTGTTCAATTTTTTGAGATTTTTTTTTCGAGAATTTTTCAAAAATATGTATTAATTTTTTTTTGTAAAAACGTCGAGTGAATTTTTAATAATTTATTATCTGTGCTTTTCTGATAAGAAATTCGATTATGAGATTTATTGTACGATTTTCTGAATCAATTCTGTGAAATTGCTCGCTCTGATTTATCAGAATCGTCACTGACATACTCGAGAAGGTTTATGGGATTTTCGCGTGCGTGGAATAAAGAGGAACTGTCGTTTCTGTGAATGTGTGTCCTGGATATAGTTATAGAGGGAGACGATATAATGTACACCTTTGTACAGTAGCCCCAAACGCGATCGATAGCCCAGGCTGCATAGGCGTGCCGACCTCGGGACTTTTTATTGCGAAATTTCTATATCTGTATATATACACGATTCCTCACGCACATTACCAGGAATATAAATGTTCATTCGATTCAATGCTCGACCGAGAAAGTACGGACAAAAAGAATGCACGAGGATGCCAAGAATTTTTCTTCGATGACGCATTTCTTTATAATTACAAATTTTTAATCGAAAATTTTACCTTTTTTATGCGATAAAAGATTAATAAAATAAACAAATTTATAAAAAATATATTTTTAAATAAAATTTAACTAATCAAAGTTTAAATTAATATAGAAAAAAATTGATTTAAAAAATTGATGATAAATCGGTGTGACCTTGATAAAAATCGTGACATTGACCCGTTGACTTTGAATTCGCAAATCGACTATAATCTCGAATAGTCTAGAAAAAGTATTTTTTCTTTATGACAGAAAAAAAATGATTCGTCGTGGGAGAGAAATGAAATTATGGAAGACATCAAACTTTCACGAAACGGCGAGTCTATTTTAGGTCTCGACACGTGCCTCTCCGTTCAAGAGGCGAAGGCACGAGGACCCGCGAGAATTATGAGCGCGGGACAAGTTCGTTGAATTTTTGGCAACTCGATTAAAAAAATGACAAATTCCTTCCGGTCGGGAAATAATCGAGCATTTTTGTTTACTACGGTGCCGAATTTATTTTCCGAGCCGTTGTAAAAAGAATTTCAAGAATTAAAAAACCAAACCGACAGAACAAAAATAATTTCATCTCTTTCCGACTCCAAAAAAAAAACCTAAAATCGTAAATCTCGCGATTACTCCGATACGGCAATAAAACGATAAGAATCGAGGTTATCTGTAACTCTGAACTCAATGACTGTAAATCGAGTGATTGAAAATAAAAGCAAATTCGTTAAAAATTGAAAATCAAAGATTCAATGCTCCCTGGAAAAAAAAAATCAGAGACAAAAAAATCCGGACCGAAAGGACAAATTTGGAGGTTATGTCGCATCGAGTCGTTGAACGCTCGAAGCGCCACTGGCGCAACTCGGGATCGAGAACGCCTACCATTTTCCTTCCTCGCCTTTTCCCCGCGGCTCAATGCAAAGAGGAATCTCGTTATTCTCGAATATCCGTAGCCTTTTTTCCTTCGTTGTCTTCATTATCATCCACATGATTATTATTATTAACGATATTTTAATCTCGAATTAATTATGCGAGAACGACGCGGGGATACCGGCGCTCCGAACTGCGAGAACGGCGCCGGGACAGCGAGGCTGGGAGGGGCGGCGAGAGGAGGAGGAGGGAGGGAGGGGGGAGAACAAAATGTCCGAAGAAGCGCGTTGCGCCAATGCGGCTGTTGGACGCCTTTTTGCGTCGCGGAACTCGCCAACGGCATTCTCGTTACGACGAATTTTCTTAAAAAATTCGTAACTCGGGGATCAACAGCGAGAAGCGAGGGATTAAAAAATGAGAAAGAAAAAACAATCGGGGGATCGTTAACGGCTGAAATACGGGCGAAGAAGAAAAATTTCTACGAAGAGACGATAAAGGGGAAACGGAAACGACATGTCCAAAAAAGGAATTCTCCGAATTTCTTGTTGAGCTTTGTTAAATTTTTTCGTCCGCTACGGGCAAAGTGCGCAGTAGAGTCGGAAGCTTCGCCGTTCTACCTTTCCGCGTTTGCCGAGAGTCGAAAAGAGACGAATATAGATCGGTGGGGAACGGGAAAAAAAGAAGAGATTGCGGAACGAGACGAGGGGATCACGAGTATACGAGGCTCGTGACTAATAATTCCGCAAACTGCTTTTACATCGTTAAAAGAGTGTTAAATTACATGATCATAAATTACTAAGGAATGATTTTAAGCTCCAGGAATATAATCTTACCTATTTTAAAATTCCTTTGTACAATAAATTACTTAAATAAAAAATCCACGCAGCGGGTCGACCACGAGCAGTGTCTTTGTAATTCTCTTAATCTCCTGCCGCGGAGGAGAATCACGTTTTAGAAATAAGTATCGAGAAATTCCTCCTTTATCGAAATTCGCTCGATCGCGTTGCTCCTAGTTCCTTCGTGCTTTTCGACTAGAGACCACCGCGCGCTCTCTCCCGGCCGTTCGATACAAACTGGATCTTCACGAATTTTTCTTTTTCGCGATTATTATAATCGTGAGGTGAAAAAAAACTACTACTCGCGAGTTTTTCGTCGAATTATTCGCTCTTTTTTTTTTGTTGAAGTTCCCTTTCAGACACGCGTTACGACACCACACATCCCTCGGTGACCACTCCCGCACAGCGACTGAGCCGGCAACGCTGCGGGCCTCGAGTGGGGACTCGGCAAGCTTCGGCTCGCGCGCTCGGGAATCTTCGGGCGACGCTTCGTGAACGTTCGGCGGCTCACGACGTCGCTCGGGCGAAACTGTGGGTTTACATATTGATCGTGCGGAGCGAGAGAAAATTGCCCGGCATGGCCGACGCCGCCATCGTTCCGATGAGCGAGACGCCGTAGACTTGGGTGGGGCAAGCCATTGCCAGAGCGGGGGCAGCACGAGCGAGCGCGTCCCCGGGACACGGCTCTCGCTCTCTTGCGCTGGTTTAACCACGTCTTTCTATACCAATCTACTATTTTTTTTTTCTAACTCCTCTGCCTTATCATTTTCTCAACTATTCTTATATGAGATTAAACGTGGAGAAAAAATTCTCTCTCATTGAATTTGCATGTTTTCTTCGCTCTTACGACGGAGGGATTTGTTTCTGAGAAAATTTCAGGATATCGCGTCGGTTACGCGAGCGAAACGTGCCGGGACTGCCGGGCACTAATTTCGTTCAATAATTGACGAGTACGTAGCTGACTCACGTGGTACGTAAAACCTTCGTCCACCTACGGCATAAAAAAAAAATCTTACTTTTATCCTATTTCGTGCTGAATGACATTTTTCACGGAATAAGTTTCAACGATGCCCGACAGCTGTCGCCACGCGACGCTCGAAATCGCTCGCGATCTGACTGAAGTAATTATCGGCGCGCAAGGACGTTCGTATCATTGAATTTTCACAGATAGAGAAAAATAATTAAAAATTCATACATGAGAGAATTTGAAAAAATCTTTGTAATTTTGCTAATTTAAACGTCAAGTTTATTTTATTATAATTGTTATTTATGTTTGAGTAAACATTTGTGTATGAATTTTAATTTCCATTTTTCTCGTCTGCGATTATTTTTCTCGCGCTGAGGCTTTTCTTGAGGAGCGTGAACGATGAGAAAAAGTCTTTTCTCTCATCTCGACTCTGCCTCGTTCCTGATTGTCCCGCAGGGCTCGCGAACCAGACACAAAATGAAATTTTCACAGACGGATTTTCTCGCTCGGCGCGTTTTCTCTTTATGTTTTTTCCTAATTTTTTTTTCCTCGCCGGGGCTTTTGAAATTATGCAAACATTTTTTTTAAGACCTTGGAAATTGCGTAGTAAACGTTTTGCGTGTTTAAAAAAATTTTATTTTTTATACCGAAAAATGAGAATTATAAAAATTTAGATAAAATTAAGAAATTAAGTTAAATTTTTTAAAGAATTTTTCTTAATCGTTCTAACTGCTGTAATTCGATTGTGAAAAAGTTGTTGCGGACAGTTTGAGGATTGGAATCAACTGGAGAGAGAACGAAAGAGCGAAAAGGGAACGGGATAGACACGTGGGCTGATGGGACGGTAAACACTTAATTAATACACGAAGAGAGCTCGCTTCGGCGACGCAATCTCGTTTCTTTTTATAATTAAAAAGTATAATGAATGAGTTACGAGATGTACGACGATCGGAAAGAAAAAAGCTCCGAAGTTTAAGAAAGTTGTCAATGAGAACAAAGTGAAGAAAAAAGTTTACATAAAATTCAAAGACCCAATCTAAATTAAATATTCTGACACTTAAAAAATCGAAAAAATTGTAAATATTTTTTTTATTCATTCTAAAATCATTACATTCAAATTATTCAATGTGTCAAAAATACGCTAATTATTTTATTCAGTAGGCAAAAATTTAGTCTCAAAATTCTCAAAGACTGATCTTGAAATGAATTCTAAAAATTTAGGAATTTAATTTGATTAAAATTTTTTTTCTAGCTTTTACACGATAAAATTGTTAATTACCGTTTTTTACTAAAAAAAACTGAGCTATTTATGGTGACAATTCATCGATTCTAAAATCACCAAATTGAATTCATTTCAAGAGTAAAAATACGCTAATAATATTATTTAGTAAAGAAAAATGTAATCTCAAAATTCTCAACTGATTTTGAGATTTCTTCTAAAAAAATTGGATTTTAATTTAACTAAAAACTTCATTTTTAGTTTTTACACTATAAATTTTTTCATTACCGTTTTTTTACCAAAATTTCCTTTAATTCAAGTTTAATCGTCCATTAACAATGCGATTTATATTAATTACAAATCACAATATTTAGAAAAAACTAAGCTCTTAGGCCTGAGCAATTTATGATAACCTTTTAAAGCACATTCCTTCAGACTCCCAAAGAAATTTATTTCCCTTTCCACCTCTCGAAGAACTTTTCTCCTTAATAAAAACAAATCGAGGAATAATGCGAATACTGTGAGAGTTCGCGAGGGAGAAAATACGGTCAATAGAAAATAGCGAGGCTCCGAGGGGATACAATAAAAAGGGAAAAAAGAGGAGAGCGAGAAAGAGAGAGAAAAAAAGGAGAAAAAAGGAGGTCAGACTGGGAGTTGAATCCTTGGACGTGAATTCACTTGCTGGTAAAGAATTGAAGCCTGTTGCGAAAAAAAAAACATTTTCATTGTCCTCGTCGTGTGTTGTCAGGGCAACGCGATGTATATTTATTTTTTTCTCTCTCTCTCTCTGTCTCGTTTTTTATTTCTCTCTTTTTCTCGTCATTCACGCACATATCTCTGTCCCTTTTTTCTTCATCTCTTTCTTCTTCGCTTCACAATTTTCACGTAACATTCGCGATTGAGCATTCGTCTTACCCCTTTCATAAAAATTGCACGGACACACGATTCGTGAGCGAGCGCATTATCTCATTTTTTTTCTCCTCCCGCCCCAAACCAACCCCTCGGCAAGTTTCTTCTCTTTTCAAAAGTCGCACATGCGCCTGATAGCGAATTACCCTGGACATTTTTTCAAAGCCAAAAAGAAATTAAAAAATTTTTTAAATAAAAATAAAATTAAAAATGACGTTTTCATATGTAATGAATTTATTAATGGATTTTTTTTTCGTTAATTTGTCAAATTATTCAGGTATCATTTTTTGATTTTTTTAAAATGTAAATTGTGGATTTTTTGTTTATACTGAATTTATAAAATGTTTTAGACAACTGGAATTTTGTTTTTCAATTTTTCGTTGGAGTATTGTTTTTTTGGCAGACTTTCAATCCTGCATTGAATTACATAACAGATTTATTTCCACGAACGCTCGTCGAGTTACGTTCGAATAGAATTTTTTAATATCATAAATGAATTTTTATCTATTTTTGAAAAATACTGTTTGCTCAACCGTAAACTCTCATATTGATTTTACGTTCAATACGTAATATCGAGAATAAAATTTGGACAGTCGACAGATTTATCAAATTAATGGAATTAATAATTATTGAATTAATTAATTTTTGATATTTTTCAACTTTTTGTATATTATTAAAATTTTTCGACCCAAAAATTTTTATTCAATATTTTATAATCAATTGAAAATATTTTTGAAAGTTCGTTAATTAAAAAAATATTTCGTTCCTCTCTTATCGATTTTCTCATCTTTTTCCTCGTATCGCAAAATCGAATTTGATGCATTTTCGCCCACGCGAGCCAGGTGCAGGGAAACTTCGCGAAACGATCGAAAATACGAGAAACGTCGAAGAGGGGGAGGAACGACTGGAAAAAAGAGGAAAAGTGAGCCCGCGTTCAGAAATGAATGAGACACGGAGGTTAAGGATCGGACGAGTGCTTTTTTGCGATCCAAGACCAGCCAATTACGTGAACGACTCTTGACGAGACTTCGGAGCAAATATGCGAGAGAGAAAAGGACAGAGAATTAAACGAGCAAATGATGCAGAGTCGATTTTTAAACAATAATAACAAAAAACTAAAATAAATGAATAAAATTATCTAACAAAAAAAAATTTAAATAAGACACGAGTATAAAAATTTTACAAAAATAGTAAAAACTACAATTATTATTTTTAAATAAAATTAAATTAAAATTATATTTGAAAATTTGGTAAAAATAAAATGAAAACTTATTTAATGAAAAACAGAGTTAATGAGTACGATTTTTCATTCACGTGTCACTTTAAGATACTTAAACGCGAAGAGCCCTAAAAAAAAGTCTACTTTACGCCGAGATACGTTTTCTTGCTGTTCGAGAGTGTACAACTTTCGATTACTTTCGGTCACGAGGTGTCATGAATTTGTTATCATCCGAGATTGATGACTTTTCACTCGAGACACGTGCAGGACTCAAGGTCTACATTTTTAAAATCTTTTTTTTTTGAAGATAAAAAAAAAGTAGATTTACTTAGGATTTAACTTTAACAAATGTTTGCATACTAAAAATAGTCAATACCAGGAAAAGAAAAATTCAGGTTCTTAGCAATGGAAAAAAACTTTTTAATTACAATTTTTGTTACCAGTCAAAAATTGATTCGATTTTAAATTTGAAAGATATTTTTACATTTTAAAAAATTCGTTTTTACGTAATTTAGGTAAATAAATATTCTTTTTTGATTTAAATTTCTTGAAATGTTCTCTCTGTCCTACTGGGTGTCCGAAGTGACAGAAATCGATTCCATCGCATTTCGGAGTAATTTATTCCCCTTTATCCACTTCCTGTTCCCTCACAAAGTCATCTTCATCCCCAAACGAAAGATTTTCTTCGAATCCCCCCATCACGCTTTTTCTTCTTCCTTTTATTCGGGATCGTCTTTTCATTTGCCAATGAAATATCAGGTTACAGGGTAGTCGATAAAATTTTTTTCTCCTACCACTCTCGCCGCAAGGGAATTTTCGTTTCGCTCGAAAGCATCGCGAGAACTCCCTCGTGAATCCTTATTTTACATGCATCTATTTTGTATGAGCCTGTTTTATTCTTAAAATAAAAAGTGATCTAAAAAAGTCCTCAATGAAATCAAGTGGGAATAATAAATTTCTGAGTACATAAATTAATTACGATAAATTTGTCACCTTTTCGTATTAATTTTTGTAAATTTATAATTAGTAATTGAATGTTCATGTTTTGATGCTAAGAAATCGTCTCCAAGATAATTGATAGAGCTTTTAATATGATTTTTAATTCTATTATTAAATAACATTAAAGTTCACTCTTATATCATCATATTTATTAAAATTCATTGGATGGCATTATAAATAACCTCACAATGTGGTAAAAATAAAATAATAATGATGAATTTACATGGCATTATGGATAATACATCAATACAAATTCTGATCATTGTCAATTTTGCCCGGAAGCATTTTTAGCATGAACGTCCTTGGTATACATTTGATCGAAATTATAGATGACAAATTCATTCCACTATATCATAGTTGTTGAATTTAATTAAGTATGATCATAAATAGTCGAAGTTATTACGTATAAACAATTTGTTTGAACAAAAATTTCGAAAAAATGAAAAATAAATAAATTAATTAATTAATTAATAAATAAACAACACCATAATGATCAATTCTACGTGATATTCGACATATTATTATGTACTGTCTTGTATTGTATATTATTGTCAGAGTTTACATAATTAAGAATAAATATTCTTGGTTAAACAAAAAATCAGTGAACTTATTTTAAAATCTTAAAATGGTTACAAAATGATTTCATAAAATTTTTGTAACAATTATTTCATTACTTGGCGTACTTTTTTACTTTTTCAAAAAAGTCTTTTTTTACACATAAATATAACGATGTCTAACATGACGTTTTAGTAAGCAATGACAATTATTTTTCTTTTTTTATATTAAACAAATTCGAATGTTTCAATACGATCACCATGGATACCAATTGCGAATTATTTTCTAAAATTATAAATCGATACGAATCCCCATCATTGTCGATTTTGGCCCCGATTTGAGAATGAACGTCCTTGGTATAAATTTGGTCAAAATCATAAATGGCAAAATGCAGACAGTCGAGAGAGCGAGAAGGTGGATTGATAGGGAGAAGAGATAAAAAGGGGAGTCGAGCGAAGGCGGAAGAGTCTAGGAAGGTTGGTTACTGGCGAGGTTGAAATGAAATATTGATCTGGCGCTGCGCGCGCAACCCCTGCAACCTGACCCGCCCCTGGGCCACCATTTTCGACCCCTCACCCCTTAAGGCCGTTATTTCCCTCGTCGCCCGACCAACGTCCGGGCTTATGCACCTTTGTCGACTCTCCTAGTCCTTACACCAACCCCATTGTCCTTCGAGGACGTCGACAACCAAATTGGATAATCCGATGACGTTCATCGAGATCGGACATGACTTTACAGTTTTATTTCAACGCTTTTCATATTCTTGTTTCCAAGAGCAAAAAAACACCTCGGACAAATTGATAATTTGCTTAGGGATTTCGAAATATTTTCTTTTGGGGTTCAAGTATTGCATAATCGAATTTGTATGAAATAGAATTCATTTTCAGTTCTTAATTTGAGTCAGTGGAAGTTTTTTTATAACGTAAAAACATGATTTTATGGTTTTTAATGTTTTTAAAATTTGTTTAGGGATTTAGAAATATTTTCTTCAGGGGTTCAAGTATTGCATAATCAAATTTGTATGAAATAGAATTAATTTTCAGTTCTTAATTTGGATTAGTGAAAGTTTTTTTATAACGTAAAAACATGATTTTATGGTTTTTAATGTTTTTAAAATTTGTTTAGGGATTTAGAAATATTTTCTTCAGGGGTTTAAGTATTGCATAATCGAATTTGTATGAAATTGAATAAATTTTCAGTTCTCACTTTGAGTCAATGGAAGTTGTTTCATAACGTAAAAACATGATTTTATGATTTTTAATATTTTTTCATGGAGAACACCTCATAAATTTGTTTTTGACGGTTTCAAAAATGCACGAAGAGATAAAAATTAAATTGGAATTTTCACAGTTTTTAATTTTACTGCAAGAAAATTTATTTTCCACCATAAAAACATGACTATAGGGCTTTTACTTCATATTTTTTATGGGCAAAATACTTTGTGAGAATTTGTACTATTTCAAGGACTTTTTAGTGTTAAAAAATGCAAAACAAAATTGAATTAAAATTGTTCTCTATTTCACTGGGTATTTATTTTTTTCAAACTATGGTTTTCTAAATATTTACTTCCATGGGAGGTCGAAAGAAATTTTCAGTTGAAAAACCAATATTTTCCAACTTGAAAAATTTCCTTGGCACACAAGTTTCAAGTAACTTTGAAATAGAAAAATTAACTTTCTCGAAACATTTGTTTTCCTTTACCCAAGCCACAAATTACAAATAAATTTAAAATGTTCTCCTAAACAGAAAAAACGTCTTTGGACTTGGAAGTATTTTCGTGTAAATTTGAGGTAAACAAATTTACTTAAAAAAATGAATAAAAAACAAGTAAATCATTTTTTTCCCTCAAAATTATTTCCACCCTCATATTAGTCCCATATTCAATATAAATTAAAAATCCTTAAGGGAGTAAAACTTTCATTTCTCAGAAAAGGTTTTATTTTTTTTTCACGTAAAAGTCGTACACGGAAAATCAATTATTTCTCTCTCGGAAATTTTTTTCTGTTCCTCTTTAGTAGTAGATTTCGGTAACTTCGTTATCAGAACGAAAGCTGATCCCTCGAGCTTATTTTTCTCGACGATCTGCTACTCGGATGGGTGATCGAATATCGATCAGCGAGCCGGAAGTTTTATTGCTGCATTTACGCAGTAAAAAAAAAGGGGAAAAAAAGAGACCGAGAAATACGTACAAAACGA
The DNA here is from genome assembly GCA_030522605.1 of Cremastinae sp. B BG-2022a. Classification (NCBI taxonomy): domain Eukaryota; kingdom Metazoa; phylum Arthropoda; class Insecta; order Hymenoptera; family Ichneumonidae; species Cremastinae sp. B BG-2022a. The sequence goes on from JAPYYX010000202.1 coordinate 42,964, forward strand.
ATCGACACGAGTTTCCTTTTCCTGTGACACTACACACCGAGCAGTCCACGACTCGAGACAAAGAGAGAGAGAGAAATGTCAAGGTCGTACGAAGCATTGCGTTTTTACAGGGGTTGGGACATTTCCTCCCTTTTTTATTAATTTATTGATAAAAATAAAAAAAAATTAAATTAAAGATAAAGAAAATTTAGTGACAATCTAAAAAAAGTTTTTCTCGAATTCTTTGAATATTTTTCTTTGTTTTTTAATCAAAATTTATGATAAAATTTTGTTTAAATAAATAAAAAATGTTTAAATAAATAAAAAATTTGTTTTTTAGAGTCGAATTTTACTGAAAATTTTGATGAAACTTTGAGATGAAATTTTTATTTTTTTTATTTTTGTTCACTTCGCGGACGTCATCTAGTAGCGAACTTTCGTGATTAATTAGATAAAATAGAGAGCGAGGGTGAGCTCGGGAACGAAATGGACGAGGAGCGATCTCGAGGTTGGAGGACCATCGAGAGATTTTAAACTCTTATCAGATATTAACGATCCGGGACGTAATCGCTCGAAGCCTCGTATACACTCGAGGTATTCGAGATTTTCTATCGAGGCCCTTATCTTTCCGCCCATTTTCCGTGGAAAACCCATTGAAATGATTCCGTTCGACGTTAGCACCGAACGTTCCCCTTTCCGACCGAGAATCGTCGAGACAGCGAGCTCTCTCGCGACTCATGACCCTCCGTCGGACGAATTTTCACCCTCCGAGGGAACAAATTTCATTCTAAATGTCACCAGGACCCCGAAGTGTCGTTTTAGGATTTTTTTTATGAAGTGTTTTTGCGATAACGGCCAATTTACAAATCCTCTGTCTTTCAAGGTTTCATCCCACATTGTTTGAGTTATCAGCAATTTTGAAGATATTTCACATTTTAAAAATCGATTTTTAAGTATTCACGAAATATTTTTAATATTTGCAATAAATAATTTTTTATTAAAAACGTCAAATTTTGCCAATAATTTTGGGGGGTAATTAGATTTTTGATTAGTAAATTTTCATTTTCAATTTTATAACAAAAAAAATTTTTTAAAACGTAATTTTAAAAATTTTTTTAAATTTTTGTCAATTTCTTTCAATTTGTCAAATTTTGTCAATGGTTGTCATATCGAATCAATGCTAAATCAAAAATTGTAAAAATATACTTAAAATGTTCAAATTTTTTCGAGTTCTGAATTACCAGCCCAGAGTTTCCTAAAAAGGTCCAAAATTCAAATTCACGATTTAGAAACTTGGTAAGATTTTTTCTAGATAAAAATACATTTGATATATTTTTAGAGCTTTTTTTTATCAGCTTAATTTATACGGAAAAAAATTATTTTGGAGTTTCCGGACAAAGATTTTCTCATGTCACGATTTCCGTTTAGTATACGAAACGTTTTATAGGGCAGGGCCAAACGAATCCGATATAAAGGAGAGACAGGACGGATTAATTCTAGCTTGTCCCATACTTCCTCAAGCGGAATTCAATCTCTGCTTCTCTCTTCTTTCTCCGCCTTTTTTCGCTCTTCCGCACCATCATATTTTTTTTTTTTTGATGACCCAGCACGCGTTCGTCTATTCTCGTATACGGATCAATAAACTTATCGTTTCCACATAAACCAAATTACACGAGAAAAGAACGAGAAACCGCTCGGAATAATCATGATTGATTTCGTTTCCAAAATTGACGTAAACACGTTTTTATCTAATATTAACAACCATTTGTTTCCAAATAGAAACACTAATAATTAATAAAAAAAAAAATACTTCATTGAGTTTTTGATAAATTTGTTATTTTAAATATTTTTTTGATTTTATTTAAAAAATTTATTCAATTGTTTTGTTTTTGCATTAAATAATAATTTTTTTATTGTATTATAGTTTATAATTAAATGATGATTTTTCAATGCCAGCCATAACTGAATTATGAAAATAATAATAATGAATTGAGTTGTATTTTGAGGTATTTGGAATACTTGGATGATACTTTTAAATATTAAATAAAAATGGATTAGGACCTTGTGTTCGCATTTGTGGTAAATAACGTCTCGTCTTGCTCGCTTTGCAGCCCTGCTGGTGAGCAAGAGAGAGAATTGCCTCATACGATAGGTTAGTGACGAGAGGATCAATATTGGCTCTCTATCTCGCAACCTATACTTTCATCGAATCTCTCTAACGCGTGCATGTCACATTAAATCTGTTTACGAGTTGTTTGAACAATTGATATAATTTAAACTCCAATTTGAAATAATTGAAAGGGTGAAATTTAAATTATTCATTAAAAATTTATATTTAAATAATTTTTTAAACTTTGAAATTTTTCAAATTTATTTATTTTTTAAATTTTTCAAACTGTTTAGACTATTAGAAAAAATTTGATCCTTAATTTTTTAATTAATACAAAAATTTAAAGTAATTAGGTTGAAAAAAATTGTTGCAAAATATTGGATCAGCTTTTTTAAATTAAATAAATTTTTCAAATAGTGAATAAAAATTTTATTTAGACGATCAGGAGTTTTTCGAATGTATGATCATTTTTCTTTCCTTTCATTGACGATAAAACGACGATTATTTATTGGATGAATGCATTTTTAAGGTCGCGTCTGGCTCTCTGGGAACAAGGCTGCACTCTTTCGATAATCCTGACACTCTTCTCGACAAGTTACGTAATAAATGGTCTGCGCTCTTCCCCCTTTTTATTATTAAAATAAAATGGAAATAAACAGAAATTGATAACAACAAAAAAATTCATAAAATGATAAATTGTTGTTGACATTTTAACAACAATTTTCATTTTGCCATTAATATTGATAAACTTTTAAATTTTGAAGCAACAAAAAAAATGAACTCGTGTAATCGTTTTTGTTTTTCTTTTTGCCAGTACTCCAGCGATGCGCTTCGACGAGGACAATTTTTAATTGGCATCCATTTGGACCGAACGAAACTTTTTATTCGCGATCAAACGAACGAGGACGTCGAGGACGTTCTCTGACAAACTCTGCATCCCGTGTATCGATATTTCTCTCTCTTTTTTTTTAATAAACATTCCGAGTTCGAGGTCAGAGTATTTTTCCTTTTATCGTGTATTTCCTGTGTCGTTTCTGCTCGAACAAGCCCTTTTGCAATTCTTTTAATCCTTTTGTAATTGTTTCAATTAATTTCACAAAAAAACGTACGCGAGAACTCGTCGGCTCAATTATTGAATAAAAAAAAAACTCAAATGTAATTTCAGAGTTAGAAATTTAATCGTCTTTGGATTAACGAAAATTTAAATGTTCTATATTTTTTTATAAAGTTTCAAAAACTTTATCAAACTTTTTATAAAACTTCTGCTCGAACGAGCTCTTTTGCAATTCTTTTAATCCTTTTGTAATTGTTTCAATTAATTCCACAAAAAACGGATGCGAGAACTCTTTGACTCAATTATTGAATAAAAAAAAACTTGACTGAAATTTCAGAGTGAAAAATTTAATCGTCTTTGGATGAACGACAATTTAAATGTTTTTATAAAGTTTCAAAAACTTTATCGAAGTTTTTATAAAACTTTATTTATTCACTGTGAAATCGAATAATTTGAGGAGCTGCAATTTACAGTGAGTAGAATTTAACAAAGAATTTAACTAGATAACAAATATTTCTGTATTTATTTGTTTTGGTAAATTTTATGCATAAAAACTTTTATGAAAACTTGATTAGTTTTTTAGCGGAAAAAATTACTCCTCTAGAAATTGTTGACTAAAAAGAAAAACAATTAATTTCTTTTGTTACATTTTTGCATGGTAAAGAAAGTTAATTATTCCTGCACAAATTGTCAAGTATCTCGATGCACTCTGGCAACAGAGGCTGGCCAAACGAGACTCTGGAGACATGCGCCAGGTAAATCGATAAATAAAACACCACGTCATTTGATAAATTTAAATCTACATAGACTGGGAAGAGCCATGACCTATAAAAATTAATCATTTTAAAAAATGAAACCATTCTTTAATAAAAAAAAAATTTCCTAGTTCAAGAAAATTCCCAATAAATAAATGATCAAAATTAATTTTAAAAAACATGTGAAAAAAATGGATTTCAAAATTTTTTTAATAAATATAATCGAAATGCAACAAAAAATTAAACAAAATAATTTGAATGTTGATAAGACTAAAAAAATATTTGCACCAAATAAAAAGAGAAAATGAAGTAAAATTGCTGATGGATGAATAAAAGGAATTCGATGAAGGAAATTTAAAATTAAAATTTTTTTTAGTTATAAAAAAAATGAAAGGGTTGAATAAAATGAAATAATTTGCTGATTCGGGGAATTCGAGATCAGAGTTCTCGAGGTAGTTCGATGTGACGGAGGGTCCGTGTATCGAGAGGCCTGAAAGCTTGACAGTGGGCGTTAATGCCACTCAAATAGCCTTTGTCCCTGGGCAAACGCCACAGGTGGTGTTTAGCACGTGCATGCCCTGAAGCCTCGTTTTACATACGCGCTTTGTACGTAAACAGAAACCGAGGAAAAGAAAAAAAATTATGAAAACAGAAAAACATAAAAATAATTTTTTTTTCAAAGCCAATGAATTTTAAAAACAAAACATTTGATTGAGCTGCTCGATTTTTATATACAGGAACACACCCTTCGAATAAAAGGGTGAAAATAAGGGTTGAAAAAAATTTGCAAAATATTTTCAGAATTGAAGTTTTTTTTTTTAATTTGCAAAAAGATATTTTAAAGAACAATCGTCAACTAACTAATTATAGAATTAATTCTTTCATTGGATTTTTTAATGTTTAATATTGTTTTTTTACAAATGAGGGTTTTAGTACTAAAATTATGTAAATAAAGAAAAAAAAATTAATCCCTTAATAGTGTATAATAATTTTGAAGTCGTAATTAATTAATTTTCATATACTTTATTTAATATTAAATTTTCCACGATAAAATCCCACGTTTAAGCCTCTTTTGTTCATTGTCATATCAATCGGATGTTACTTGGCTCGCCATTGCCTCAATTATTAAATATTTTCCGAAGATCTCGGTGAATTACACTCAGTATAAATAATTTATTAGCTGATTTTTTTAACAAAGAGCGAAATATGGAAAATTAATTTTCTCGGTGAAATTTCGTTCGTGCACACCCCTGAGCGTTTTATCGATAAAATTTCGCGTCGCTGGCTTTTACTTGAATATTATTAAAAATTCATGAACGCGAATCAAATGGTTTTCTCTTCATCTCGATAAAAATTGTAAGCTTCGGTAATACATCTTTTAAACGAAAGATGAAAGGGAGCACGAGAGAGGGGGATGAGGGGAAGAGTATTTTGCAAGAATGAGAAATGGAACGTAAAGAGCATTTTCATTTCACGCTCCGTATCGATCGATGTGGCATCAGCCCTTCGGAACTCTCCCTCTGTCTCTCTTGGTACGTGGCTTATTTTCTTTTGTTTCCACAACCGGAGATGTAGGTGAAGGACGGTCAAAATGTTATCAGCCAGATATTTTTTTTTTTGAATTTCTTCCCTTCTTGTCTAGAACTTTTTAATCTCGAGTAAAGGAGAAACGATCTAAAATTTATGGCAGATTTTAGCTTGAATTAAATTTATTCCCAAACTGTATTTTATTCTCAATTTATATTGAAATTTTGAAAAATTTTATATTGAAAATAAAATCATTGAAATTTTCAAAAATTTATTTATTATTATTTTCAATTCAATTTCAATACGTTTTATAAAAAATATTTTTTTGAAGTCGATAAATTGTTCTAATTACAATTTTAATTAAAATTTGATTATCTACACTAGTGTAAAATTTATTTAATAAAGTCATTCATATTTTAGGCTTGAATTTATTTTCGATTCATTTTCTGTTCAGATTATTGAATAAATTGAAAATTTTAAATAAATTTGTTGACGTTCTAAATTCGATTAAATATTTATGCGATAAACCATTCATAGGATTTATTTTAGGCTGAATTATTTTTAAAAATTGTTCAAGATTAGACTGAGGTCGACGTCAGGAAAATTCTTGATATCAGGAAAATTGCGATGCGAAATGAGGACATTTCGTATTCGTGTACAAGCTCGCGTTTTATTATCACGCAACGAGTGTGCATCACGCACACGTAGCTCGGACCCTTTACATCCTTCCCCAGAGACGCTTTTGCAACCTTCCTTTTCGAGCAAGATCGATACATTTTATTAATATACAGGGTCGTTATTTATGAAGGCAGCTACTGAGTGGTCGACACCAAAAATGAGACGATTCATACACTTTTTATATAATTTATATATAGAACAAAACGAAATGTGAAAAAATGGATTGTGACGTACCCAAGAATTTATCTTCTCGATTTGCTAGTCAATTTTTACACACAAAATTATTTTTGTAATTTTTGATTAAATGACTCGAAATTTAGAAAATTAATTTCGATTCAAATTGAATCAAATCTCTTATCTAATATTTTTTTTTTCATTACTTAGCGTCAAGACACTACGGTGTCATTAGTTGAAGAATCAATTTTTTAGAGAGCTTTAAAATAATGTGAAAGCTCAACAAAACTTTTCAAATTTTGGTAGAAATCGTTCTCAAAGATCGTTAATATTTAGGACAAAATAAAAGTGTCAAGATTTGAAAAATTGATTGATGCAGGGCACGATAATTCGCTTTGGATCTCAATGACCATTGACTCATGATTTTTAATTTTTGTTTAATTTGATTAATTTTGAATATTTTTGCATGGTCAAAAAATATTTTTTTTGTTAATTTCCAAAATTGCTCAGTAATAACTCTTTCGATTATTTTCTGTAATCAACATGGAACGTGTCAAGAGTCGTATTTACGTTCGGTTGGAACTAAATATAAATTTTTTGGACCCCCCAAATCGGAGCGAGTCAGAAAATTCACTCCAGAAATGTCGAAATCTATTCTCCAGAATTGACGCTACTTCCGAAAGGTTCCCTGTCCCACGGATGTTGGCGTAAACTTAGAAAACACTGAGGTTCGTGCATGTCATGAACACGTCTCTGGTTTCGGAAGAGGAGTGTGCGTCATACAGCTTGGAATAGCGACTGATGTCAAGCGACTTGCTCTCGCCAGTTCTTTTCTCTCTTATTTTTTTTCCTCTCAATCACGCGACAGGATCAGGAATGGAACAATTAAAAACGCGAGTACTCGTAAATTAATCCATCAAAAAAAACAAGAAATCGTCAATCAACAGCATGAAACTGATCCAAATTAATTTTCAACGATCATGTTTTGTTACGGAAGAAAAACAAAATTATTGACAAAATATAAAAAAATCCCAGGATGAAAATTTTGATCCTATCAATAAAATATAATTACTTGAAAAATAATTACAAAATTCAAAAACGAGAAAAAAATTCTCAAAAATTTATGACACTCCGCATAATTGAATTTTTTAAATTTACTTTATTTGTTTATTATCGTTATCTTTGGGTAAAAATTAACGTTGAGATAAAAAGAATCAGCATGAAAATTGGATGAAGAGAAAATGCAATCAACAGCATGAAACTGATCCAAATTAATTTTCAACGATCATATTTTGTTACAGAAGAAAAACAAAATTATTGAAAAAATATAACAAATCTCAGGGTGAAAATGTTGATCCTATCAATAAAATATAATTACTCGAAAAATAATTACAAAATTTAAAAAAAAATAAAAAATTCCCAAAAATTTATGACACTCCGCATAATTGAATTTGTTCAATTTACTTTATTTGTTTATTACCGTTATCTCCGGTTAAAAATTAACGTTGAGATAAAAAAGAATCAGCATGAAAATGGGATGAAGAGAGAACGAGGCGTGCACTCCCGCTGGTGAATGCATAATGACGTATTTCTTTGTGTCGGAGAATCGCACAGAGCGCGCGTTGCTCACGAAACCGGAGGTAAACGCGCGAGATAGCTTCGACGACGGAACGAGGAGTGCGTGAGTCACGCGGTCAATTGCGAGTTTACGAGGAAGAACGCGCGAGAGGTGGAAAAAAACGAAGGGGCAGGCACCGGAAATAGAATCAGTTTCTTTTTTATTTTTCATTTTTTGTCCCTTGAGCGAGCCGGTGCGCTTTTTCAATACAAATTTTTAATTCGATTTTGAAATTTTTGGATTTAATTGTTTAGTTGCAATTTTTTATATTTTTATATGAGTTTAAATTATTATTTATTTATTAATTATTTTGATATTTTCAATAATTAGTTGTAGTGTTTATTTCTATATCTATAAAATTTTTGGTTCGAATTTTTCCCAAGTCTGTATCTAAATTATGTTTTTTTATAATTTGTTCCCATTTAAACTCCCCCACATAATTTCTTTGATAATTTTTTTCAATATTGTCATCAATTGTTGTGTCTGCTCCTAAGCTCTTCCGACTATTTTCCAAATTCAATTTGACGTAATAATTTAAAATATAATTATTGTTTTTTACATTTTAATTAATCACCACAAAGGGACTGTCAAAATAAAAATTTCATGAAAAAGTTATGAAGATATTTGAGGATCGAATGATGAAATATTTCACCAGGCGAGAAAACGTGTCAGGGCTGTCCTATGTATGCCCGTTAACCCAGTTGGGATAACATCCAATCTTCGATATTATTTCCAGCTTAAGATTTCGCTATGATCACTTTTATTATTTTCGACAGACGTCGATATATAATCTATTTTAATTCGATCAATTTCTTCTTTTCAGTAATGATTCGTATGATTATTGATTATATAATTATTGGATTTGATACAGAAAGAGCAAAAGACAAAAAAAAGGTACATCTAGAATATTCTTTAAAAAAAAATGTCTAAGTATTCAAATATTAAACTTAAAATTTTTTAATTCATCGAAGCTCCAATATGGCTGGATGACATTTATCAAAATAAATCTGACAAAATCTATCAATTTTTATTAAAACTAATTTTGTTGCACAAAAATTGAATTTTCACATGAAAACGAATGACTACGACAAAAAATGAAAGTTTCTGAGGGGAAGAAGAGAAAAAAAATTGATGGAGGATTCGTGTCAGAAAAAAATACGAGAAGAGTATGATACCGAGTGAATTCCCAGGCGAAGAATGATAACGGAATGACATTTTGGAAAGCGTGAAAAAAAAGATGGAGGATGATGATAGAAATTCGCCAACGTCCTTGAGGTCCACCCTCCAGTCGTATCGGGGGTTCGTAGGAGCGTAAATTGCTCGAGGACGCAGAAGGATATGGGTAAACAACGCGACACGGTGAGAGAGATAAATAAAACGCGTCCAAGGAGACCCAATAGTCAAGTGCTCCGGAAGAAACGAAAAAAGAAAATAAATAAAAATAAATACTAACGAAACGCGTGAAAACATCGAAACCCAACGAGAAACTTACAGAATGCGGTCGAATCTTCTCACTGATAATCGCTCAGTGTCAACGCCAGCCTCGGTTTTCCGAAACTCACCCTATCCCAATTTACGCCTCCGCTAATCGACCAAGGTCGCATATCATCAAAACCGAGACAAATTATCAAAATTGCGAGCAATTTTGATAAGTTGAAAAATGTATTGTGTTTAATTAATTTTTTAAAGTTTTTAATATTTTTTCAAAATATGATTCTTGGATGAAAAATTGTTCTCTTTAAGAAGTAGCAAAACAATAGTTCTTCATGTCAACGACCATACCATGTTGAAATTGGTTCTTGTCCAATCACCGAAGTTAAGCAACATTGGGAGCAGTTAGTATTTGGATGTGACCACTTGGGAATACTGTGTACCATCTTTTAGATTTGTCATTTTAATAAAATTTTGTTCAAGTCAAAGAATTGTAGAGTGTTTAATTCTTTTTCTCAATTCTCAGTTGTTCCAGAATATTATTATGGTAAGAAAATAATTCTTTACGTCAACGACCATACCATGTTGAAATTGGTTCTTGTCCAATCACCGAAGTTAAGCAACATTGGGTGCAGTTAGTACTTGGATGTGATCACTTGGGAATACTGTGTACCATCGTTTTGATGATTTGTCATTGTAAAAAGTTTTTGTTTGTGTCAAAGAATTGTAGTGTTCAATTCTATTCCTTAATTCTTTACGTCAACGACCATACCATGTAGAAATTGGTTCTTGTTCAATCACCGAAGTTAAGCGACATTGGATGCAGTTAGTACTTGGATGTGACCACTTGGGAATACTGTGTACCATCTTTTTGATGATTTGTCATTGTAACAAGTTTTTGTTTATGTCAAAGAATTGTAGTGTTCAATTCTATTCCTTAATTCTTTACGTCAACGACCATACCATGTAGAAATTGGTTCTTGTCCAACCACCGAAATTAAGCAACATTGGGTGCAATTAGTACTTGGATGATACCACTTAGGAATACTGTGTACCACCTTTTTGATGATTTGTCATTGTAACAAGTTTTTGTTTAAGTCAAAGAATTGCAGAGTGTTCAATTCTTTTTCTTAATTCGCAATGATTTCAGAATATTATTATGGTAAGAAAATAATTCTTAACGTCAACGACCATACCATGTTGAAATTGGTTCTTGTTCAATCACCGAAGTTAAGCAACATTGGATGCAGTTAGTACTTGGATGCTACCACTTGGGAATACTGTGTACCATCTTTTTGATGATTTGTCATTTTAACAAGTTTTTGTTCAAGTCAAAGAATTGTAGAGTGTTCAATTCTTTTCCTTAATTCTTTACGTCAACGACCATACCATGTCGAAATTGGTTCTTGTCCAATCAACAAGTTAAGCAACATTGGGCACAGTTAGTACTTGAATGCGTGATCATTTTTTCAATTATTCGACATCTTAATAAGTTTTTGTTTATGTCAGAATTGTAGAGTATTCAATTCTTTTTCTTAATTTTCAAATGTTTCAGAATAAAATTATTTCAAGAAAATAATTCTTCACGTCAACGACCATACCAAGTCGAAATCTGTTTTCGTTTGATCAACGAAGTATTTGATTCATATTTTTAATTTAGTAGCAACAATGCTATCATTGTTTCTCTTCCTTTATTATAATAAATTCATTGCTCCGTCTGTTTTAATGTATAATCATTTTTCAGTAATTTTACCGTTCTCTGTTCTGAAATTAATTAATTTTCATGCAAAGGTCAAACGTTCGCTAAATTATAATATTTCATTATTTTCATAATTAAATTTAGACTGAATTTTGTAGAAGTTAATTCAAGCCTTTTCACGTTGGCGAATGTGTGCTTAACGCGCGATTACGAAGTAAACGTTTACTCGGTAGTTCGCTGATTGGTAAACGTTCGTGCAAGCTCGTAAAATGTACGACGTTGCACGTCAATTTGGTCAAGTTCGATATGACTTAATTGTGGCCAGGACGGTGACGAGTCCGTCGCGTTTCCGGTCGAATACTCCGCAGGCTCCCGACCGCGTTTACACTTTCAATACAAACTTGCAGAAACAGCCTCGAATCGCTTTATTAGTCGAGTAATGGCTTTGGGTCTTGTTAGAAGTTTTCACGTACTGTACGAGATGACTTTTTATTTCTTGTTAAATTCTTAATTTAATTTAATGTAAATTATAATAATAATAAAAATAATAAAAAATCTGAATTTCCTTTCCATTATTTTTCTTAACTTTTTTAAACTCTTGATTAAAATTACTAAAATTTAATTTTTTTTTATTTTTGGGATTTTCAGGTGCATTTTTGTTGATTTTATTTTTTTTATTTTTATGGAAATGTGAAAAATGTTTGAATAATTGTTTTGTAAATTCGGATCATGTCAAAGAATGAAAAAAAATTGAGGTTGAGAGCGGAAAAGTGAAATTTTCTCACGGCGCGAATCCTTGAATGCACTTTTCGTGCATGTGTGCACGCAGACTGCGTTTTAAGAGCATAATTGTCGGATGAGCGAAACTCCGGCGTGACAGAGTCGGGAACGGTTAGCTCCGGTTTTTTTTGCTCTTTACTCGACGAGGGTTAGGCTAGACGAATTATTCAGTTGAGCGAGAATGTGCAGTTGATAAACGAGTACGAAAATTAATCGAGGAAAAGTCATTAAAAATTTCCATGGTGATTATCGAAATTAAAAAAAAAATCACGAATCAAAAAACGCGAAAAAAATTCTCCAGAAATTCTCGACTGAAAAAAATGAACAAAATTAAAAATAAATAAATTAACCAAAAAAATAAAATAAAAATTGTATAAAAATTAAAATAAAATATTTTTATTTTTTTTTCAAAAATTTTTTTTTTCGTCAAGAATTTTCTTCGATTTAATTTTCATCTATATTTCTGATAATCGAAGACAGTCACGAATATTTAACGAGGTCAAAGCCTCGGTGTCTGCTGCGCGCAGTACGAGAGGTAATGATTCACGTTTTTTTTTCTTTCTCTTCGTTCGTTTCTCGTCTCTCAGCCGCGGTGAGATCTTATCGATGATTATTCGAGCTAGTAAAAAAAAAGCAGGGAAAAGAACGTAGCGCCGGCTACTTCCGGCCACGGTTCACGATCGGTTACGCGCATCTCGTGGATTTTATAACCTCGGCGTTTAGGAGTCACGATTCTATACCGCGATAACAATTTTTTTTCACTGCAGCATTTTGACGTAAAGAAAATCTTATCTGAAAAACATATTTTTCTTCGATTTGTTTCCACATTTCCAATATTTGCAACTAATTTCGTAAATATTTAAATTTTTGCATAATTTAGTAATTTATTAATTTCAAAATTTTTATTCTTTAATTCTTCAATAATTTTTTTTATAATTCAAATTTAATAGCAAAAGTCTTTTCAAAATTGAAAATGATGAGTAACTAAAAACATTTTATATTCGAAAATAAAAAACATTATCATAATAAAAAAAAATTTAATTAAAAAAATTAATTCTAGTTAGAAATCGAATGATTCAGCGGAGCGCAATTTCGCCCGAAAGAATCTCAACGAGCTATCAAATCTGATAAGTCTTATCAGCAAGTACGTCGACCATTGAGCAACGTAGTCGAGAGCCCGAATCAATTCCCCAAACTCGGTAAAGAAATTAATTTTTTCGCATTTTATTCGTTCAACTCAAAAATAAATTTAAAAAAATAAATAAAATTAAATAATATTCCGCGAAGATTTAAATTGTTTACATTCCTGACTGAGCGCGTTGAACAATGTCTAGGGTGAGATCCGGATAGATGGCGGCACGAGTTATATTTATCGATCGTCCGCCGCGGAGAGCCCGAACGAGAGCGGTAACGGATCGACGGTTCGCTTGTCAAAGGCCTTCTTCTTCTTCACCTTCGCCGGATGAGAGAACGAGCAGCGTTTGTTTTCTTCTCGTGGACACGAGCAACCGCGAGGACATAAAAAATGCGAGAACGCGGAGCGGAAACGCCCCCGGCCGGACTAAACGTTCGTCTCGAAAAAAAAAAGCGAAATCATAATAATAGTAACGAGCAAAAAGAGAAAAATACGTACACGCGTTCCTACAGAGGTCAACGGATTCCGGAAGTAATCTTCGCACGTGAATTATGAACGTTGAGAAATTTATGATTGCGAAAAATCTTTCACGTTCCCCTTATCTCGATTTTTCTGCGATTTTCATTTTTTTCCCTCGCGTCATCGTGAGACGATGAAAAAAACTAGAATTTGGATCTTCGAGCGTAATCCTATGAGATTTTCATTCGTCGGAATTTTTTTGTTGATTTTATTCTGAAATGCTCTTTTGATAAAAGGTTGATGGCATTGATATTGAATTCTCGAGTCCATTTATGGATGCTTGCAAAAATCGCGTGGGTGCTGCGGGGAAAAAAATGGACAATCTCGTTTGACAGGATACGAAAAAAAAGTTTTTTGTAAAAATATCGGAATATTCTATTTTTTTGTTGTATAATAAATTATTGAATTAATTAGAATTTAATTATTTGCGAGAATCAGTAAATAATAATTATTGACAATTTTTTGATTATTGAATCGAAAATAAAATTGATTCGATTGTTTAATTGTCAAATAAATAATAATCATTAATAAATTATTATTATTTATTTATAATAATTCGTAATAATCAATACGTGTTGCCAATTTTTCAATCACAATCGTACTGAAAATTTTTTTTCTGCCGAGTTTCGACGTAACCGGTGTCGTGAGAGCGAGAGAGAGAAATATGGCAAAAGCAACATGGCGGCTCGGGCACTCCCCTGACGTCCCTGGGTGATGACGACGCTCGGGTGTGCGCGTTTCGCCTACGTCATATCACACGTTCGCACACAAGGAAGAAATTAATTTTTACAGAGGATTTTCCCAGTGCGCGCGTTGACAGTCCCGGATGAAAAATTCATATGAGAAAAAATGTTGAAAATCACCTTCGGGGTGAGATAGAATTCGTCGGGGATGGACGTTTGACGCATAGCGCAGGCAGGAAGAAAAAAAAGAAAAAAGCGTGCCTTCGCCGGCGAGAAAAGCAAGATGGCCGGCTCAGACACTCCTCTGGGTCCGCATCGTGCGTAGCGCGTGCGTCATTTTTTTTCCCCGATATCGTGCACGAGCCCGATTTTTCGTAAAAAAAACGAAACGAGCGAGATCGAGATAAATGGAAAGACGCTCGACCGAGCTCGATGATGACGCGCGTAATCAATTTCGATGATTTCAAGGGAAATTCGAAGATTGAATGGACTCTTCGGAGTTGCCTGTCGGCGGATTGAATGGCTCTAACGTTACACGGCTCGCGAGGCTACGTGAACTTGTCCGTTGCGGGAAAGAGGACTCCGAAACGCTTTTAACGTCCGATAATTCCGAAGCGCACGCGATTCAACGGATTATCGAACGACCGTTGAATTCACGTTGTCGTTACGAACATTTTAAGCATTGAATTATCAAAGGACTCACCTTTCGAGTGCAATTAGCGGCCTGGAAAATCGAGGCTTCGGCGTATTTCAACGGGCTCCCGTTCACTACGATCTCACAGAGTGCACTGCCGCGACTAACGGATGCTGCCATCTTTGCCACCCGATCGCAGCGCCAACTTCCGGGGATTTGAACCATCACGTTGCCGTGGCACGAGCACATCTATGCAATCATTTATTTATTTAAAAATTACAATCTCAGATACTTAGTGAAGATTAGACTAACAATAACTCAAAAATCTGTAGATAAATTTTCTTGTATTGATTTTTTTTCACTTTCGAGCCATTCATTATGATCGTGCGCGAGCGGAGAAGATTTCAAATAATTCGTTAACAAGAAACGTTTTTCTAAGATTTTTTGGCTTTAGTTAACACACAAAATGTTTAATATTCAGAAAATTAGATAAAATGTATTTTTTTGTATATTTAATTATCATCACAAACGTCTTGAATAATTATTTATCGGATAAAATCGTTGAGACCTCTGTCCTCGACCGCAGCGCCATCTGCGCGAGCAGCCGCTGTTACTGGAACTAAAATTTGATTTCCAATCGCGGAGCACATGGTTGTCAGCGTTGTTAACCATAAAATTTGTTAGAGTGTTTTTAACAGTGTTTTGAAATAATAAAAAACAAACAAAATGCCGAAATCGAAGAGAGATAAGAAAAGTAATTATAAAAAAATTTTATCAACATTTTTCAATCGTAAAAAAATGAATTTCCATCATTTAAAATATCGAATTAACTGATATAACCTAAAAAAAAAATTGTCCATTCAAACCGCTCGTGTTATATCCTTAATTTTTATATTTTCAGTATCGTTGACGAAAACGATAAAAAAAGGAAAAGGCCTGAAAGAACACATAATCCACGACATAAAAATCTGCGCGGAAAAATATGAGCGAATTTTTTTATTCTCCGTACGCAACATGCGTAACAGTAAACTCAAGGAGCTTCGAGAGGAATGGAAGGACAGCAGATTCTTCTTCGGCAAGAACAAAATAATGGCACTGGGATTGGGCAGAACGCTGGAGGAGGAGATCGTCGACGGAATTCACAAATTGTCGGCGGCGTTGAAGGGACAGTGCGGCTTGTTGTTTACGAACAGGCCGAAATCGAAAGTTTTATCATGGATGGAGGAATACGAGGAAGAAGATTACGCCAGATCCGGTTTCGTAGCCAAGGAAACGATTGTCCTTCCCGAAGGGCCTTTGACCGATTTCGCTCACAGTATCGAACCACATTTGAGGCAACTCGGAATGCCGACCGCTCTGCAGAAAGGAGTCGTCACTCTGCTGAAAGATTACGAAGTTTGCAAAAAGGGCAATCAGCTGACACCTGAGCAAGCCAGAATATTGGTAAATTTTTAAAACTATAATATCAACAATTATAATTATTATTATAATTATAATAATTATTATTGATAATTATTTGACAAAAATTTCGTTTTTTTTCAGAAACTTTTTGGCAGACAATTAGCAATGTTCAAGCTGAAGCCGCTTGGATTTTTTTCAAAGAAGAAAGGATACACGCAGCTCGCTGCGAGCGAAGATTCCGATCAGGAAATGGACGTCGAGAATTTAGAAGAGACGTGAAATATTTTTGTAGAGATAAATAATAAACTATGTGTAAATATTTTATAAGCGAGTAAATCTTTTATAATTACAAAGTTTGTCGATTTTTATATTTTCGTGTACGAACGTATGAAAAAAAGTAACGTCGATTTCGCTCGTTCAATTGGAAAAAAAATAATTGAAGATTCGGATACGAACAGTTGAACGTTGACACGTTCAACATCTCGGAAATTTTCTCGCGATTCGATCTAAATTTCAGTACACGCTCCACAATTTTTTTCATATTTTTTAAGAAGTAAAAAATAAATTTAAATAAATTTTGAATAAAAATAGTCATCATGAGTCTGCCGTTAGCTATGGCCATTTTTTGGATTCTTTTGATTCTCTGGGTAAGCTGTCGCATTGAAAAAATTCAAAAATGAAATAAAAATCTTCTCATTTGAGCACGAGTAATTTTTTATTAAAAAAAAAAAATAGGGCGTTGTCTACAGGTTTGGAGATAGCAGAACTCCAGCCGCTGATCGTAAAGTTGTATTCGACATCGTGCCGGAACGTCAGAGAAGCGCAACGTCAATCGATTCCATGGAAATTTCTGACAACGACGATATAGGAAGAGTCAAAGGCCGAAAAATAAGTTATGAAGATTTTCCAAATAAAAATCTATTTTTTTTTTAATTTAAAAAAATTCTCTTTTTTTCTTCTGAAAAATTACTTCATGGAAAATCGGTTTTCATATTGCAGAAGGAAAAGAGAGACCCGTACGAGAAGATAGTGAATAAAATTTGTGAATCCTTCAAAAGTCCCTGTCCCTGGATAATTTGATTTCAGAAATTGAAAAAACTTGTACGCAATATTTTTTTATACCTCATATTTGTAAAATTTAGCCAACCGAATAAAATAGTTTTTCGATATTTTTGAAAATAAATTTGCATAATTTCTTAAACGAATAAAATCGTCAAATTTTTTTTTGGTGGAAATAGAAACATTTTTTTGAAGCGATTAGCATTGAATGTATTTTTTCTCTCGTAGTGTTCACACAATCGGTGGTTACAAGGCGTACACTTATTACATTTAGCGTCACAAGCTCAAGCATTTCAAAGAGGAGCAACGCGAAGCTAATAAAAATTCTACGTAAAGCGACTCAATATGAAACGAGAAATCGTTCATTATCGAATTTCCAACGTAGTTCAATTAAACAAAGAGAAATCAATAGACAATTAAATTAAATTAAAATTATAAATAAAAAAAGAAGTTAGAAATAAAAAATAAGATGAAAAAAATACAAAGGAACTGAAATTTATTCACACCAATGACGAGTGCACTGGGACGTAAAACAATAATGAAAATAAAATCTAAGTAAACGTAATCGATCCGTAAATTCACAAATTCGATCGCTATTTACACATCCGCACGCACACTCATTACAAAAAAGAACAATTAAATATCGTACAAAAGAAAAAAAATAATCTTCTATGTAACAACGTTGGAAAGATTAATGCCAGCACGAAATTTCGTTCCATTTACAATTTCTTGTTTTGTTCTTCGGTTCTCGCGTCAGCGTTGCTTCCACGTTATCAATAGATTTCATATTTAATTAGAAAAGTCACAATAATTCTTCGACACGAGTTCGAGACGCGACGAAGCATTTCATCTCGTTCGAGCAGCGAGAAACTCTTTGGTAATGCTAAATCTCTCGTGTCAACGTCACATTCGGAAATCCAGACTCATTCTTTCCTCCCCATCAACCGTCGATCAAAAAAAAAAAAAAGAAATTCATTTATCGAAATTAATTTGCTACGAAAATAGAGAGAAAAAAAGTTGTGCCCACACAGTGGGTATTCAGGCACAATTCGTTGCTCCTGACGAGCAAACGAGAAAAGAGAAAGAAAAATGTCATTCGCGCTAAAAAAAAAAATATTTGAAATAATAATAAATTTATCTTCGAGAGAAATTATCAGGTCGTTTCAAGTAAGGTACATCATTTTTTTTCCTCCGACATCTCGAGTGTCGAAATCAAAGTATTGAAATATTAAATCGAAAAAAGAAGGAGCGACTATCACAGTGCGTGGGCGTTCATCTTTTCATTCTTCATCCCCTTTCAGCCATCGCGTATCCTATATGGCAACTTCACAGCACGCCCTTCACAAATCAATCGAGATCTCACTTAGAAATAAGTTATCGATCGTTCCATCGAACTGAAGCTCTCGGACGAGATACGAGGTAACTAAATTCATTGCCAGACTCCTTTCCCACTAATTTTCACTTTCTCTTTGCCAAAACTAAAACAAATTGATCGCCGATCGTGCAATCAGACGACGCGAATTTAAATAAATTTGGCGGAAAATCATTTCCTAATCCTGCAGAAAGTTTTTAAACAGAAAAAACTTTCTTCGTCTTAGTTCTATTTGTGAATTACTATTCGTAAATAATAATACTAAAAATAATAATAGTAATAAAAATAAAATAAATGGCTAATCAATAGAAACTAATCCGATCAACGGAATTTATACCCATAATCCTTACACGTCGTGCCAGTAAATTTCATTAATAATTTCATCGAGGCCCGAGTGATAAGAAATTTGAAAATAAAATAAAATATTTGCTGAGCTTTCGTTTCTTCCTGGTCTCGATAATATCTCAATTTGCTCCTCTCTTGAAGTGGAACATTTACTATATCCTACAATTATTGGAATGCACATCGCAATTTGTTTTTTTCTCTCGTTGCAACTTTCGAAAAATGTCAAGCAAGCCTCGCCGTCCACTACGAAACGTTTCTTATTTTTCTGTGTAGTCAATAGTACGTATTCGGCGTGTGATACAGTGCGACCTCTCGATAGGTCCTCAGCTCGAGTTCAGAAGCGTAAATTCAAGAAATTAACTTACTTCTTGACAGGCAAACGTCTCTGCTAAGATTTTATTTTTCTCTTCAAACGTATATCGGTTTCGCTTATCATTAGTCGGAGTTTTATTTGAATTATCAAGTTGAATTGTAGATTCTTCATCCCTTTTTTCAACTTGTACGGAACTATCCGAGCTTCTACGTTCTCTTGAGTTGTCCGTCATTTTCTAGATTGTTGTACCCGAATTCTCGAAAAAATTCTACCTCTTGGAGGCTCCGGCGGACCTATCGAGGGGTCGCACTGTATCAACCGAGCAGCGTACGTGAGCGAAGAGCGTAATTTTTTTCCTCGATTATTATCTTCGATCAATCGCACCAACCGAGAACACTATTATCGAGGAGACAGAGTACAAAAGTTGGCTGAACGTGACACGAATATTTCTCATTGCTTATATCGATTTTTTTCCCCCTATGCTGAGCATATTTGCTCAAAATCTCCGTGAGCGCGTTTATTTTCCTTCTCTCGTCATCGTCGAGGGAAATCTTCGAGATTTTCCTCTACTGCACCGTTTGAGCCTCGGCGAGCAACGACTCGAGGTTTGGCAGTTCCAGAATCGGCTCTCGCCAGTACGAAAAAAAGCTGAACTCGTCCGCGGCGTCCTCCCTCAACGCGGGGAAAAGATGATCGACGATGAAACTCATATTCGAATATCTGTAATTATAAAAAAAAATTGTTTATAATAAAAAAA
The DNA here is from genome assembly GCA_030522605.1 of Cremastinae sp. B BG-2022a. NCBI lineage: Eukaryota > Metazoa > Arthropoda > Insecta > Hymenoptera > Ichneumonidae > Cremastinae sp. B BG-2022a. The sequence continues at coordinate 62,987 of JAPYYX010000202.1, forward strand.
TATTTTTTTCGCATTTTTCGTGATTCGAGACAAAGCCATATTCACTGAAATGAGACAAGTACGATTTTTTTTAATCATTCGATCACGATGAGTTCAGTCTCTAGCACGTCTGTGAATTAAAATGCGAAATTGAGCGAAAAAGAATTTATTTTAACATCGATCGCGTCAATGTCTTCAATTCTTTTTTGCTCAAATTTAATTAAAAATATGATTCGAAAAAATGAGCATAAAAAACATTCTGCAACGGGAAATCGATGAAAAGTAACAGTAAGATGAACAAGCCCATCAACCAGTCTCAGATTCGCTTCTTCCAGTTTTGCAGGAGAGTAGCCGCGAGCTAAAGCTACGGAAAAATTATTTTTGCGATTGATGTTCACCGATAAGCCTGTGGAAAGAGAGTAAAATGATGAGACTAATTCTTTTAGTTATAAAAAAATGACCTCTGATGAGAACGAATCGAGCGTGTTAATAAATGAACATGAAGTTATTCAAATAAAAAAAAATGAAAAAATAAAAAATGAAAGTGCACAAAAATTCTATGAAGTTCGATGACGAATAAAAAAAAGGGGGGAAGCTTACGGAACAAGTGCTTACCCTATAAATAATAAGGAGATAAGAAGAAGATGCACAACCAAATACCAGATCAACTTTCGATAATTATAAAAAATGAAAATTCTATTTTTTTTCTCAAAGTGACTAGAATTCGTTTGTCAGTATTTTTCAGAACAAAATTCGAAAGGCTACGTGTAAAAATGCGTATAAAAATATTCGTACAGATTCTTTTTTGAGTTTTGTACGATTGAAAGAAAAAAAAAATACTAAATTGTCAGCGAAGCCAAAATCGGGCTTCGCTCTATCGATCCGAGGAAAAATGCCCCGAGGCCATAGAAAGTTGACTGTCAGTATCAATAGATTAGAAAAAATAAAGTATTGGTTGCGTCGATTTGTCAGTGGACAGCCGCTGTTGGCAGAGGCGGGAACACCTCATTGACGATACCGCTCTGACATGCGTAACTGCAATCATAGAAAATTTCCCACCGTTCAGAAGACCGAAAAACAAACAAATTTCCTCAATTCTCAATCCTCCTGGCGAAACTTTCGTCCTTCGAAAAATTCGGCCAGGAAATCTGCTCGCGTGGCTGAAAAATTTCTCGACACCTCGCATTAAAAAAAGCATTTACAAAACTACCAAACAATATTTGTGTTATTTATTAAGTGTTAATACGTTAAATGGTTAAAAAATGTTAAAGATTATTAAATAATCCAAAAATTCCCTTCCGCCCCAAAAAAAGCTCCGTGCACTGAAAAATTAATTGAATACAAATTAATAAATGAAAGATAAAAATAATCGAAACTTACGATGACTGGAATGTTTGGGTCAGCTCGTGCTTGAGCTCTCCGCGATGATTTATCGTGAAAATTCTCATGATGGGAATACCAACGGCGCGGTAAGCCCACACGTCGTTGATGCGATTCCCGTATCCGGCGTAAAAAGGCTTCGAGCCTTCGGGGAAGAGAGCTTGAATGTCAGTCAGGCAGGATATTTTGAACTGTTCCGGCGTTTTCTCGATGACCTCACGATGGAAGGCGGAGATGAGGCTCGTCGGATTGAGAAGCAAAGGTCCCTCCGGTAGGGAGAGATCGCCCTGCTTGATGCTCTTCAAATATTCCCTCGTGACTCGGGCCTGGCCGATCGCACGTGCTGACAGATAGAGCAGCTTGTATCCGTTGTTCTTGATCTTCGTGAACAGCTGCGCGACTCCTGACTGCGCCCAGTCCTTGCCGACGATCGGGAGAATGTGTCCCAGAACGTCGGACTTCGTGATCGTGCCGTCAATGTCGGATATTACGATCTTGTCGTCCCAGCGCCATCGGTAGATGTGACACTTGCAACGGGACGTTCCCTGGTAAGCCGTTGTCACGCTGAAGACGACCTCGTTCGGGCCTTCTTTCAGATTGAGACTTGCCTGGAAAAAAGTGTCAAAAAATAAATCGATAAATAATAAATAAATGTTTACAATTACAATTACAATTTGGCGTGTCCTCTAGAATATATTTTAAGGGATTCGATCGTAAACTTACAATCTGTTCGGATGAAAGTCTCAAAGTTTTTCGATATTTCTCCGTGGACTCGTAATATGGTCGTCGCTCTTTAGGAATTTTAACACTGGACGACTTTCCATTTTGGTTGCTATCGGAGTCCTCGCTGCCGCTGTAGCCTTCTCCCTCGACAGGCTTGACGGTTTTGGAATCGACTACGCGATCCTCGGGACTGGTGGACAAGCTGGTCAGACCGTTCTGCACTTCAGCTGCTATCGGGGTCTCGGCAATGCCGTCAGTCTTTGGCTCTCTGGAAAATATTGATGAAAAAATATTTATAAGTGCGTGATAATTTTTAAATGTAATTTGTAATTTTAAACGTAAGTCATTTAAGTACTCAAACTACAATTTAGTAAACTCTGTACAAATTTGATTTATAAATCTTACGTTTCCTGCAAAATATTTTGTTCAACACCTTCCACGTTTTCAGCGTTTAGAGCCGATGCGATTTCGGTCTCGGTAACGGGTCCATCAACTGGAAAAATTAAAAAATTTACATTATTATCTTGTTAGAATATAAATTACGTAGATTAATTTTCTTAATATTAATTTTACCTTCATTGATATCTTGCGACTGTTTCGGAGGCTGACTCGAGCGTCTCCACGAGAACCACGAGCTGTACCCGGTGCGACCTTCGACGGGTTTTCCGCTGTTGATTTTTTTCTGTTCCTCGTGAACGGGAAGCGATATGAATTGAGAGTAGAGATTCTCAATCGCTTGCTGTGGCAGGGAACGTTGAAAAGCGAGGAGAGTAACGATTATCGGACAAGCTGTCGCCCAGTTGTAAAATTTCCCATTGATTTTGACAACGAGATTTGGATTCTCGTAGAGTTTCACGTCCGTGCAGACGTCATCGAAATGCAACAGATTCTGACGGAAAGCTTCCTCCGACGGTCCATTAACCGAGTCGAGACCACCGCAGAGCGACAGACTGATGTCGAGATTATTGTCGAATAACGATTGCTTCGACTCCTCGAAATCGCTGTCCAGAGATTTCGGTCCTCCGATCGCACCTTCGACGCTGTTTGGACTCTGGGGCAAACTCGGTCCGTTTCCGGATTCCGTATCCTCCTCGTCGACAACTTTTCCTTCTGGAAATAAAAAAAATCATCGTATTATTTCGAATTCTTTTGAAGAAAAAATACACACCTCACTGAAAACTTTCCCAAACCATAAAATTTATCAACATTGAATTTATCTATACTATTTTAAAAATCTTTCACAAATAAATCCACTCTAAATCTGTTAAACTACAAATTTTTTTAAAATATACAATTACTGGCATTTGCAAATTTCTACGTAAAATTGATATTTTTGTAAGTTTTTGAATATTTGAATTTAATCTATAAACATCGAAATGATTGAAAAATTCACAAATTCTTTTAGTGAGCCATGAGTATGAGACTTATTTGAAAAATTGATGGGCGATAAAAAAAAAGCAGAAAGAATAAGCGCGTGACAGGAAGCGAGAAAGGAGGCAACATGAAATACCTTTAACCACGGTAGGTCCGCGATGGGACGTGGGAAAATATAAAGCAGCGACTTCGGGATCCAACTCGTCGGCGTTAATGTCGCTGAGATAAATGCCCTCGGACTCCGGATTGTGTCTTACCCGTGAAGTCTTCTTCATGAAGGAGAACATACCGCTGAGCATGGAACGATGAGCCTCGGCTGACATGGGGGAAATTTTTAAGCGGTTAGCTCACTGGTTAGTGGAAAGATGTTTTCTTCTTTTTTTTATTTACTCATTTATCAATAAACGAAAATTTTTTGCAAGCCATTAGCCGAGTGAGTGATTAAACGATTATTCGATCTCGGATGATTAGAAATTCGTCGCAGGCATGATCTTTGGCACTCTCGGAGAATTCTGAGCAATGCCAGAAGCAGAAATGATCAAAATTAATGATAAAGTAATTAAAAATGATTTAAGATAAATTTTAAATGAATCATGAACATTTTTTAATTACGTGTTAATTTTAATTTTGATTGTTTCTGATCGGAGAATTCTGAGCAATGCCAAAAGCAGAAATGATCAAAATTAATGATAAAGTAATTAAAAATAATTTAAAAATAAATTTTCAATGAATCATGAACATTTTTTAATTACGTATTAAGTTTGATTTTGATTATTTCTGATGTTCACGTGGACGACGTGAATCGAAGAGGAAAGAAAATTCGAAAGGGCTCACAATGAATTTTTTTCATGAACGATGAAACGTCGTTTTTTAAACAAAAGATTTGTTCACGCAATCGTTATCTCACGACTTACTGTCGTTCGATGGAACGGACGTTGTCGAAGCGTTCATTGGATGACTCGAGTCTAATGGAGGACTCGGCAACTCGCCCCATCGCCAGCTCTGCTGGTGAGTCTTGTCATCGTCGAGCTCTTTTCCTTGCTGCTCGATTTTTCTCATCTCAAACTCCGTATCCGACTGTACCGGCGATGATGGCCTGGAATCCCGGTTCCTTTTAGAACGAAAAGAAAACAATAACTTTACAAACACTCAATCTAGAGTAATGAAAAAAAGTACAAATTAAATTTACTAAAATAAAGAAAAAACTTATTTTTCTTTACCCACTCAGGATTTCGATGCATGCATCTCAAATTGATCGAAAAATAAATAATTCGTCGTAAAAGTGCAAGAATTTCAACGGTGACAATCAGAATGGAGGATGACATACAGTTTTTTTTAATTCTAATGACGCACGAATAGAATTAACATTTTTCCTCGTTTCGTCTCGATGTACTCACTTGGAAATTTCCGTGTCGCTGAAGAAGTGAAAATCAGTCTCCGGATGTTTGTTTTCCGGTGAGAATGTTGAATTGGGCGAAAGAGTGTCGGTCGGGAGGTTCGTCTCGACTTCGGCCACGGGGCTGGGACCTTTCATGGCCTATTTAAAAAAATTATCAATGAATTATTAATTATTAATGAATTAACCAATACGAAAAAAATATCAATAATATTTGTTTTTGTTAAAATTGATTTTTTTCGAAGTAATTTGAGTCTTTGGAAGGTTGAAAATTCTTACGCCATCAGTCTCTTCGGGCACAACAGCATCGCTCTCGCTCATTTCGGTTTGGCTGCTGCTGCCGTTGCTGGCTTTCCTCTGCGAGCCTTTCCTCTTCATCACGCTCTTCTTCTTGCGCTTCTTCTTGGACATGACGACGTTCTTGCTCGTGTCCTCGACGATCTCGTCCTTCGAGTTTTTCTTCGAGATCGAAGTGTTGGACTCGTCGCTGGACTTTTCCTTGGCGCTGCTCTGAGGATCGTCAGTGATCGGTCTAAAGTCGTTTACGACGACGCTTATCTTACGAATACGATCGGTAGACGTTACGGCTACGAATGACTTTGGCGCCGATATCGCTGGCCTCGATTCCTCCTCGTTTATGTTGTCCATGTCGAAGATCTCCTCCTCCGTCGTCGGAGCGTTCGTCTTTTTCGTTTCCTCCCAGTCTTGTTCCTCCTTTCCCTTCCAATCCGTGAGAAGCGCCTTCTCGAACTTTTGCCTCTGCTCGATCGTCAGTTCCGGAAAATTTTCCTTGAACAACCTCTCGCGGTCCTCCACCTTGAGAGCCGAATACTGTTCGCGCAAAATTTGCTGCTTCTGCAGCGCCGAAATGTCGCCGAAACTCTCTCGGAATATTTTGTCTCTCTCCTCGTATGTCAGCGATGCTATTTGCAGCCATTTCTCTCGCTGCTCGTTCGACAATTCCGAAAATTGCTCCTGCAAATATTTCTCTCGCTGATCCGGGGGCAATTGCGACATTTGCTCCAATTTCTCGCGCTCTATCGACAGAACGGAGTCACGAAGAATTATCTCGTGCTGCTCTTGTGGAATATCAGGCATGCGGAATCTGCAAAAATAAAAAATTTGTCAAAATCGTTGTGACATATTTTATATATAAAATAAATAATAATAGAATTATATAGTAAATGGCATTTTTATAAATTTGTATTAATAATATTGTTTGTTTATTTACCTGGTAGGAGGAAAACAGCTGTCATCCGGAATGGGAGAGCAGGCCAAATGCGGTGGAATTTCATTGCTAGTGGGAGATCCATCCAGACTGACTTCCTCTACGAAGAAAGCTTCACCCGACTCGCCAAGTTTCATGTGAATCTGACGAGGCTCTCCATTTATTTCAATATCAACCTTGACAAAGAAAAACAAACGTTTTGTCAATAAGAATAATAGAGAGCGGATTAGGAGATATTCGTCAGGTGAAATATATCACTCGAGCAAATGGCATTTGTTTGTTTGGCTGACATTCAATTGTGAATCATTTCTGTATTCGGTTGCTCGCATAATAAGCGAGGCCATTGCCAAGATCGGAAATTAACTCTCCACTTTTTTATAATCATTCGACGTGCAGTTTCCTACATCCAGACATTATTTTTTTTAATTTAAAAATGGAAATGTGCTTTTTATTCTTATTTTCTCAAATAATTGAAATAATTCAAGCTTAAAATCAATTTTTTATGAAAATTCGAATTCTCAAGACCAGTAAATGTAAAATTAATTTCTGTATCATAAATCTCAAGTTTTTTTGTCTGAAAAATTGGTAAATTATATTTATTACTTTTTTCAAGGATCAGAGCAGTTTTTAAATTGATAATTTGAGATTTAAAACTCTCAGAATTTGGAGAGTTAGAGAGTAGCGTCAAATGTTTTCCTTAGACATAAAATTTGTTTTTTATACGTAGAGAATTGAATTATAATTATAATTATAAGTAAAATTAATTTCTGTATCATAAATCTCAAGTTTTTTTGTCTGAAAAATTGCTAAATTATATTTATTACGTTTTTTAAGGATCAGAGCAGTTTGTAAATTAAATATTTGAGATTTAAAATTCTCAGGACTTTGAGAGTTAGAAAGTGGCGTCGAATTTGGTTCTTAGGCATAAATTTTGATTTTTTTCACGTAGAGAATTGAAATATGATGCTTACCACTTTTTCCCTGGATCGCAGGACTCCGAGCTTGCCGAAACGCACATGAAAAGGAGAACAGGTGAAAGATCCATCGGCCTGTTCGACGACGACGACATCGATGGCTCCGGTGAGGGTTGCTGTATTGATCTCATTGTAAAAGTCACGAAAATTGCTGATGAACTTGCCGATGTAGTTCATGCTGTACATCTTAAGTCCTTGCGCTCGTTAAGCCTCGACTTTTGATTGAAAAATGTTTTAATGTCAAAACGATGAGTATTGACTTGTCAGAATAATTTTAATTTTTTTTTTCAAAGTGCACGACGAACGTAATTTCGATGAAATGCACTCGAGTATTTTGCTCCGTTCTATCTCTCGAAAATAATTTCCTCAATCATTTTTGGGAGGAAATGAAAATTTTGAGATTTTTTTTCCTCGAACGTCTCGCGACGCTCCTCGACGCCTTTCTCTCGATTTCCTCAGCCCGTGGAACGATCAAACATCGCGTTGAACTTTGCCCGATTCGACGAAAGGGAGACCAGTCTTTTTTTAGCGGATCGATCGAATTCGCGAGTGTGCGGCGCGTTTTGCGCGTCCGTGAATCGCACACGATGGACGAACAAAGCGAGCTGGCTGTCAGGTGTCGCGGAGCCGGGCCCGAAAAATCGTCGATCTCGTTTTCCGTAGCGAGAGGAATTTGCGTCTCCGACCTCGAAGGACGAAAATGATTTATCAACGACGAATATTATCACTCGCGAGTAAACGATTCGCGGAGAATCGATAAAATCACGAATACGAAATTGTCCTTTGTTCCTTACGCGATAAGAGAATTGCGAAAAGCTTCCTCCTCTCTCTCTCTCTTGCTTACACGATCCGTCCGCACCAGCAGACGCTCGCTGACTGACGTGCGCTCGCGATCCTTCGCGTCACGTGACGTCACTGCCGACCAATGTACGACTCTACGAGCCAGCTCACCAATCCCCGACGCGATGACAGGTCAAGCGTATACAAATTTATCCCGCCAATCTTTTTTACCCTGCAATGAGAAAAAAAGAAAAACATTAAAATGTGCTCATCATTATCATTATTACGAATATTATGAATAGACTTAACGCTCTTGAGTTTTTCTTTTTAAAATAAAATTCATTTTTTCTATTGCACTAAAAAGCAAATTGCGAGCAATTTGTTATTCTTTTTTTGTACTTATTAATAAATATTAAATTAAAAATATTTTTAATGTTTTCAATATTTTATTGTATGGTTTGATGTATTTCGAGTGTGTTTTTTTATTTTACAAAAAATTTACAAATCTCATTTTTTTGTTTTTGAAATGTTTGTAATTTTTTCTGGAGATTTTAAATTAACTCTTCACTGTTATAGTTATGTATTTTGTAAGACTAGTCCAAGCAGTATTTTTTCTCATTTTAAAAATGAAAATGTACTTTTGACGAATTTACATTTTTTAAATTCAATTCTTTTTTTTTATTCTGAATTATTGTTCACAATTTACATTCTCGAGCTTTTAAAAATATGCGAATCTTTTCAACATTACACGAACAAAAAACGTCAAGTATGCTCAATTATTATAATTAATACTATCAATGTAATTAACGTAATTGATTTTTTTTGAAAAAAAATTTGCGTTTTCTCTCAAAACAAAATTCTTTTCCTTTTCACTATAACTGAAAAAATTATTATTATTATTAACCTTGTTTTTCTTCTTAAACATATTTCAAAGGCATTTGATATTTTTTTTACAAGTCACAGAACTCTAGACTTTTTTCAACTTTTAAGTATTTCTTTTTTTAAATCTTTTTTGATCTTTTGAGTGATTTTATTTTTCACAAATCTTTTTCGCGTCTCGTCAAAGTCTGATTTTCCCGTGCGTCACCGTGCGAGAGAGAGAGAGTGCGACGTTGTCATTCGTATAAGTGAAAAAAAAGCGAGAATACCGCGAATAACTAAACATCCCGGGATCATCATATTTTAACGAAGCCCCGCAATCTTACATGAACAGTTGCGTATTCGAGTCTTTATTTTGTTATTATTTTTTATTATATAATTAGTTGACTTTTGAGCTTTCCTCGCAAAACGTCGTGTCACTTGTCTCGTTGCGAAATTATCGGTCGAGTGATGCAATCAATCACATTTGCACCCATTTTGCTTATCCTAATCAATAATGACAATTTTTTTTTTTTGGGATTCTCGAATTACAAATTTTTTGAAAAATTAACAAAATTGAACAAAAAGTCAAAAATAATAATGAAGTGAATTTTAAATAAATATGAAAAATATCAAATGATAAAATATAATTGAATTTTTTAATTAAAAATAAAATTAGATACAAAAAAATTTTTTTTTAAATTGAAAATAAAACATAAAAATGTGAAACGTTTGGACACTGCGTGGGCATGAATTGTGTCATGCGGACATGTGTCGTTGAGAAGTAATTGAACGTTGTACCTCGTTCAGGAAACTTTAATACAAGAAAACTGAAAAATAATCTATCAAGGCCTATTTTTCTCTCTGTCTCTCTCTCTCCTTCTATTTTTTTCATCCTTGTCTTTCATGCTCAAAGAACGACCAATTTTAATCAACGCTCACGTCACTATTGACTTTATCTTTTCTGCAAACAAAATTGAAAAAAACGTTCGTTTCGTGGTAAATAATTTATTCACTTTTGGTTAAACTCATTTTTTGCTCGTTGAAATACAAATTGTCTGGAAAAGCCAGAAATTCGTGGGATGAATAATTAAACAAATGTTAACCTTTTTTTTCGTACACTTGTAAATTTACAGTGGAAAATTTTTAATTTTTATACATTTGTTTAAAAAAATATTTAAAAAATCGAATAAAAATTGTAATTGAAAAAACTTTAATTAAATTGAGATTAATTTGTAGTTGGAATTTTTAATTAAAAATACAAGAAATTTTTTAATTTCTCACATATTGATTTTTTTTTAAATAGTTGAAATTGTTAAATGCGGCAAAAAGCTCTCGAACTTTCTCGAGCTTGGCATCATTTCAAACGCTGTTAGAATTTGTGCGGAGCTTCCTCTCGAGTGTCCACCGCAACCAGATGGGAGAGACGAGAAACGACGAGAAGAAAAAAAAAGCATCAATCGAATACGGTTTACGACTGCGGAGAAATCGAAAAAAAATATTTACGTAATCGGAAAAAAGAAAAAGTTCGAATTGCATCGATTATGTAAAATTATTTAACGAATTACATTGACGTTGAGTTTGGAATTGACAAAATTGAATCGAACGGATTTGGCAATTAATTCGAATTAAATCAATACAAATTAGTGAATTGTTTTCGGTAATTAGGATTTGAATATTTTCGTCTGGACTACGGTCAAAAAAGTGTCTTTCGCTATGAACGATGAGAAAGATTTTTGGTTATTATCCAAATTACGGTACAAACAAATGTCTCGGATCTTTTTTCTGTCTCGCTCATTTCCTCTCCTTTCTCTGTCGCCCTGACATTGGCCTCGTGTTCATTTTGTAACGGTCGAAAAGTGGGGACGCAAAGAGGAAAAAACCCAAGAATTGTTGTATTTGGATTTCAGGAACATGCCAAATATTTGTTGTTCAGCTAACATTTATTCTTTTAATTTTTAGACATTGCAAAATCAATTTTTTAATTTTTTCGTTTGAAGGAAATTTTTTTATTTTGATTTAGGACAAAATTGAAAAATTCAAAATCGATTTTTTAATTTTTTGAAAAAAAATTTTTTTTTCAGCTTCCAGAACTGAATTGAATTTACTACGATTTTAGAACGAAGAGAAAATTGTAAAATCAAAAAGTAAAATCAATGTTAAATTTTATTTATTATTTTTTATAAATTTTTTATTTAAAATTTTTTGAAATTTCAAATGATAATTTTATTCAATTCTTGGACGAGATTGACCTCGTTGCGACAAATTAAAAAATTGCATAGACCAAACAGAATAAGATATAAGAATCAGGTGTTCCATTTTTTCAAGCATTTGACATTTTCCTTCACGCTGAGCGGATTTCAACGCCGAGTGCGTGTCACAGATGCTCAACATCCTCGGCCGAGACTTGGTCAAATAATACAGAACAAAAAGAAAATACATGTATGCATCTTTGATACGCATACGTATATAAAACGCTCCGTGGCTAAAAATATTTTTTACGTTGCAAGGGAGCTGCAGCGACTGTTGCGATATCCGCGAGTTCGTTGGCCTCGCCGATGGCGTGGGTGGACGCGATCAAAATCGCCTCACGCTAACCTCCCATTCAAGCAATTTTATTATTTTTCAAAACTTTGTCGAATTATTATGGATATTGTAATTTGTGAAATGTTTATTAATTTATAGACTCTCAGAACTTGAAAAATGTTTCAAAAATTCATATTCGATTTATTTAAAATTTGTCAATTTATTAAATTTTTATTTACTCATTGACTCTTAGAATTTTAAAAAATACTTCGAAATTCATTTTTTCATCAATTTTTTAAATTTGTTAAATTTTGATCATTTTGTAATCCTCAGAACTTACAAAGTTTGGAAAATGCTTTTTTTTACTTAAAAAAATCCTCGGTAGTAAAGTGGTAAGTATCCCCACAAGTTTGTTCATAACGTGGAAAAATTACTTAAAAAAATCCTCGGTAGTATAGTGGTAAGTATTCCCACAAGTTTGTTCATAACGTGGAAAATTACTTCAAAAAATCCTCGGTAGTATAGTGGTAAGTATCCCCAAAAGTTTGTTCATAACCTGAAAAAATTACTTTAAAAAATCCTCGGTAGTATAGTGGTAAGTATTCCCACAAGTTTGTTCATAACGTGAAAAAAGTACTTTAAAAAATCCTCGGTAGTATAGTGGTAAGTATCCCCAAAAGTTTGTTTATAACGTGAAAAAATTACTTACAAAAAATCCTCGGTAGTATAGTGGTAAGTATCCCCACAAGTTTGTTCATAACGTGAAAAAATTACTTAAAAAAATCCTCGGTACTACAGTGGTAAGTATCCCCAAAAGTTTGTTCATAACGTGAAAAAATTACTTTAAAAAATCCTCGGTAGTATAGTGGTAAGTATTCCCACAAGTTTGTTCATAACGTGAAAAAATTACTTTAAAAAATCCTCGGTAGTATAGTGGTAAGTATCCCCACAAGTTTGTTCATAACGTGAAAAAATTACTTTAAAAAATCCTCGGTAGTATAGTGGTAAGTATCCCCACAAGTCTGTTCAGAACGTGATAAAATCAATAAAAATATTGATTCAATTTTTGGTATTTTCAAAAAAAATTGTTATTATAAAAATATTAAGAACATTTAAATATTTTACAATTTTTAGATATTTTACAATTACAAGATTTTGTTAAAAAAAAATTATTAATGCAAATAAAATATTGCGATGCTTGTTAAGAAAATCGCGAGCTCACTTCTCGGTACACAGACTCGAGTGCATATGTCCTTTATCGTGACTCTTGGCACTGAGCAAATTCGCTGTTAGTCTCTCGTTACAAGAAGAATTCTGTTTTCCTCTCGTACTGTCTGTACTTCGTCTCTTTTTCTCTCAATCGAATCATCGTCACCGTTCTTCCTAGCAAAACAATAATATTTACGTTCTGCTCGACTCGACAATGCATTGTTATCGTTCGATACAGCAGGCACTCGTACTCGTAGATGAATTTTTAATAAACAGGAAATTGTTTTTCCTTTTCTAGTCATTGTTTTCCACAAATTTGTGGAGAACTTTAATTAATAAAATAATTCAAGATAATAAATTTTTATTAAATATTTATATTGAGAGAAAAATTATTTCCAATTAATTATCAATATTAAAAATCTAATAAGTTAAATTTTATTAATTGATATAAATTTATTTATACCTTTTTGAGTAGGATAAAATAATAATTTGAATCTCCAATTACAATTGTAATAAAATTTGAAAAAATAATTTTTTTCATGTTTTTTTTGGTAAAAGATAAAATTTCTTAAAAAATATATTTTCGATGAACACCTTCGAGCCGAGTGCAAACGATCGCCCGATAAAATACAAATGTTCGATCGCATCGAAGATAAAGGTGACGAGTCTATTTTTTTCATGATCGCGACGCTAATGAAAGTCCGCGTGTGGTCGGATCGTCTACGATCGTTGATCAAAGTCCGATGCTAATCAGCGATAAAATTCATGAAACAGATTGGATCGTCGGGACTTGAAATAAAATAGATTTATTGCGGAAAAATTTTTTTTGATTGTTGCAAATTGAAAAAATTGAGCAAAATGAAGTAAAAAAAATCCAAATCAAAATTTTATCATTTAATTATTTTCAAAAGTCTGTTCCAAATAATGAGGCAATCACACCTAGAATAAAATCACCTGCACAAACGAAAAAAAAATTCATTATGTATCCTGCGCCACTAGACCATACCGGAAAAAATTGATTTTATAAAAGAATTACAAAAAATACCAAATTTTTTATTACGCAAATATTGAAAAATTTCGAAAAAAATTTTATTATAAAAAAAATAGTAAAAAATGAGCTCGATAATTTTTTTATTACCAGCAAACGTCTGTCTCGCCTAATAAGGAGATTACAAATTTGAGTATCGATTGCGTCATTTCCGAAAATAAAATTTCCAATTAGCGTCGAGAATCGAGCGGGTGAGGGAAAAAAGAAAATAATCGAACTAAAAGGATTAATTTCGTTAGCGGAACGAAGATGCTTCCTGGCTGCTATTCCGGTCGCGATTTTTTTTTCTGTGTACTTTTTCTCAGTATGCACAGCGTCAGCATCGACGAGAGATAAACTCGCGTCTCGACTTGCATCTTCCCTGCAGTGACGTTTTTACACGCTTTGACGTCACTGACGCATTCGTCGATTAGCGTGTAAACACGATTTTCATTATGAATTATTTTTTTACAAATCGACTTTTTTAGCAAGAGTAAACATTTTCTGAGAATTGGATATTTTTTGATTTTAATAAAAATTATTATCGATTTGAAAAATTTCAAAATATTTTTTATACATATTCAATTTTCATAAAAAATAACGTTTAGAAATATTTCTGAATTTAGAAAATTATTTTTAAGAATTAATAAATTTGTAAACCAAATTTCTTTGAATATTGAAAGTATTTAGATTTTTCTTTTCGTAGTAATTATTTTTAGAAATTGCAAAATATTCTTATTAATATTTTCTCAATGTCATATGAGTAAATTTTCATAATTTAATCACGATTAATTTTTAATTGCAAAAATAAAAATTTCTTTTCATTATCACGACCGAATTTTCAATTTCCTGATAAATATTTTCATCGAATTGAAAATTTTGTTTCCCTTGAATTATAGTAATTATTAATATTAATTTAAATGTACCATGAATAAATTTTCACATATTACCCAGAAATGTGTTTTGAATGAATGATTAATGAATGAATATTTTACTAGACACGTTAATAATTCTCTAAATATCAATGTCAAAATGATGAATCACGAAAAACAAATTTTATGCTCTCTTTCCTTGGTCGTGAGAAGAATGTTTTTGAGGTTTTCCAGATAAGTCATGAGTCATCGTCTTATCAATAAAAAAACAGATAAAAAGTGACATAATTTTCGATGAAAGCGAGTCGAAATGTTTGTCAATTTATGAAAAAAGTTTATTCAAGATTGACTTTTAATTTTTTTTTTCATTTTAATTTCTTTTCTGTTGAAAAAATGTGTCCTTGGCCTTTACCCAATCCTCATCTTTGCGGTGACCGTGGACCTGGCAGCATCCTAAAATCTCAAGATTCTCGAGCAAACTATTTTCGCTTTACCTGGCCTCCCACTACATTCGCTCCAATACCGGTGATGAACCTAACTTTTCCCACGTGACCTTGAATTATAATTTAGCGGTCGTGCACAATTTTTACGCACGTGCTAATTTCTTTTCTTTTGTTTAAAAATTAACTTTCAGTAGCTTTCGATAAAAGGAATGATTCGATAAGACAATGAAAACTCCAGTCGTGAGAAATTCGTGTCTTTGTCATTTTCACGTGGCAAAGCGTGATGAAGGTCGAGGATAAAATTTTCAGCAACAAAAGAAAAGCGAATTTAATGAAAAAATTTTTTTTTGATATTTAGTTTTTTTATTATTTGCAATTATTGACTGATCAATTCGCAGGAATCTGAGTTCAATAAAAAGATAAAATATAAACGAGAATTTTCAAAAATTAAAAAAATTGCAAAAAATGAAAATAAATATTCAATGATAATTTATTACTAATTGTTTGTGCAAAAATGAACTTTCAGTACCTGTCAATAAAAGGAGAGATTTGAAGAGATAAAGAAAACTCGAGACATAAAGAGTTCATGTCTTTGTCATTTTCACATGATAAAGTACAACGAAGCTCGAAGATAAAATTTTATGCAACGAAATGAAGCAAAAAATAATCTCTCGACCAATTTTGTGACATTATCACTTACAATTATTATAGAAAAAAATTAAATGAACAAGTGTTTTCAATTTGAAGAAGAAAAGTGAAAATAAAAATTTGACAAACAAAATTGAGCGATTCATAAATATTCTTCGTATTTAAATTTAAAATATCCCAACTTGAAGACTAGTAACAAATTATTAATTATAAAATAGAAAAAAATGCATAAAGCGAAAATAAACACAAATCACGCAAAGAAAAATTAGAAAAACGCATTACATATAACAAAAATTACGAAAAAAAAACTTTCGAAAGTTTCGTGACGAATTGTAATTTATTCCAAAAACAACAGAAAAATTCGAGAGATAGCTTCGATTCCGAAAGGAAAATGTGGCTCAAAAGAATAAAATTAGCATAAATGTAAAATGGCAATTTCTCCGGTCGGATTCGTGCCGGAAATCGAGTGGGAACGATGCCTCTCGCATAATAATAACAATAAAATAATTACGTTAAACGCAAGGATGAATAAAATCGAGGGAAAATAAAAATAAGGTTACGGTGCGTCTTGGCGCGAGCGAGAGCGTTTTCACGACTTCGAGCTCGTCCATGGGTAAACGCAGCGGCGATCGTGGCTCGCACACGCTCGTGTTTACATCGGCTTGCGAATGTTCGACGAGCATAAAAAAAAAAAAAAACCCCGACACGCCCTTCGAATTTCAAATAAAAATTGTGCAAAGGTATCTCGAGCGTGTCAGTGTAATTGGATGTTCGCTCGTTCCTGAAAACTGCAATTATTCTTATTCCACTTGCGTCAACACGAGAAACTTTCCATGTGAAAAAATTTCCTCGATTTTTTCAGAAAATATTTCACGAAAAAATTGAAAAAAAATAAAAAATAAATAAATAAAATAAATTGCGAACAAAACGAACGTCTCGAAAGACTTTTACGATCCTTAGAATTATGCAATAACAAATTACAGCGCGTACCTATAATTTCGATTTCTCTAAACTCTCGATGAGAGAAAAAAACAAAACAGAGCCACTGAGTCACGGAGCCTCGGAGCAAATTTATCGTGAAAACTTCACTGAACGATTAAAACTTTTCCTCCTTTGTTCCTATTGTTCGTATCGCGAAATAAAACACGAGGAACTTTGAATGTTATTGTTTTTTTTGACGTTTGAGAATCGTAAAAGAAAAAAAACTACACACGCTCATCGAGAGCGCCGCACTTGTACTGAAATGTTACTAGCGATCCGCGTGCATTGCCGAAGACTAAAAAGCGCGCTCGGTTCACGCTCGAGCCGCGGGGTGGCGCCACTTGACGGTATCTCGACGCGCGATTGGTCGCTCGCGCCGTTTCCCTCTCTGTCGCCCGTACGTCGAGTCTCTCATAATGATCATATCAGGAAAACAAACGCGTGTTTTCGACCTCGGAGACTTCTCCGATTGGCTGATCCGAATCGGACCAGCGGTCGAGCCCTCGAGGTACACAAACTGATAAAGAAAAACGTGCGCTCCGATCGAACGAAAAATGAGAAAAATAAAAGAAAAATGATGAACAAGGATTCATGGGGAAAGAGAGCGGAGAAAAAATAAATCGCGATGACCCAATTCACGAACAAAAAGATACGAAGAGTCGTTTCTTCCTCGGTCGTTCGCACCGAAAATATTTCCAAGAATTAACGCGCGAAATTCTTTCGCTCTGCGTCGCAGAATCCGATCATGCGCGTAACGATAGTAAATAATAATAATAATAATAATAATAACAATAATAATAATAGCACCTGCAATCGCGAAAACAATGTTAGAGAACAACAAGGATCACGAGTCGCTCAGGAATTTTATTTTGCTACATTGTTCGATGCTGATCTAGGTAAACACGTGACTCGGATGTTTTTCGGGAGCGACGGTTATTCAATGAATACGAAACGTTTTTTCGTGACGCAAACCGAACGCTCGGGTAATTTATTCCTCTAGTTTTGAATATTCTGATTGGGCAACGAACTTTCGGAAGAGATTTCGTTACGTGATTTTCGATAAAAAAATTATTACATATACGATTTGTATAATTTTTTTTTTCGTTTTACTACGAACTGGATGTTCGCGATGTTTTATTTTTTTTTCACGATTACGGCGTTTTAGGGGAATCAAAAATGCTGAAACGAGAAATTCATTTTGATGTCAGTGGAATTTTCTTTCACGTTTTACTATCGTTGTTTTTTCGCGAGTTTTATAGTGAATAGTAGTATTTAGTAAAAAAAAAAAAAATTGTGAGAGAAAAAGTTCGCAGCTGTCGAGGCGCTTTCACTCGCGCGGTCGCGAGGTCGAATCTCATTGGTCGAAAATCGCACACGCCACCAGATGGGGACAGCAGCCGGCTCGCGATCGTTATATCGACGAAATTAATTTTTTCTTCGATCTCCAATGAAGGTTTTGATGAAGAGATGAAATTTTCACGCTATTTTTGTAATTACACGTTGCCTGGAACAATTTCGTAAGTAGATTCGACGTCAAGGGGTCGATAGCTCTAAGATTTCATAACTCGATACAAATCTTTGAACACCAGAGGCGCGAGAGGAAAAAAAGTGAAAGCATAGTTTTTTATATTAGTTTTTTCGAGTTTTTTCTGACCCAATATTCCAAAAAGTGTTTTAACCTTAAAAATCGTTTTGCGAAAATTTACTTTATAAAAGTATAATGATCGTCGTAAAATTATTCATCTTTTTAACCTCTAAAAATTAATCCTTATCTATCCTAATCCTGCAAAATATTTACAAAAATGCATAGAAATATGTTAATCCGTAATATAACCTTAAAAAACATTTTACGAACTTTTTACTTCATGAAAATAATTGCAACGTTGTTCTTTGATGAAAAGATTGATCGAATCTCATAAAAAAAATGTCAGAACCTCAAAAACGTATTCCAAAACCTTTTTTGGTTTTTTTAAGGTTATATTTGAGGTAAATTAAAAAATAGTTTTTTATATAGTCATTTTATATAGTAAAAATATAATCTGAAAAATGAAAAGCGATATTAGAAGATTGATTCTTCTACTGATAAAATTTCAAAGCGACTTTTTTACGAGGAACCGGTTTTTTGATGAATTTTTCAGTTTTTGAGAATATTCATTATCGGCAAGGCCAAAAGTGGTCCGATCATTATTTATTTAGCGCTCGTGGGACGCCGTTTCGGGCGTTTCGTCATAACAAGATATCTACGCACTCAATAGTTTTACGCGTTTGGTGATTGTTTTGCAACGTTGTTTACGTCGTGGAGGCTCGTCTCGACACACCCACCGAATCAAGCTCTCCGATTGGTTGATCTCACTCGGCTGATTTTTTTTCTGTCATTGAAAGCGTTGAAAGCCGACAACACCTTCCCGGAAGAAAACAAAGCTATTTTTCATGTCGTCGATCTCGCGTTTTACAATGTTTACGAGCAATCAACCACTTGGTGACGATTTAGAAAAATAAAACGAAACTCTGAATGAATTTTACATGAGAAAACGTGATTTGAAATTTATTTGAATATTAAATTTTTTGTGCTAACAAAAATTGAATCTTAATTAAATTTAAATTTTTTACTTTTAACAAAAAATTAATTAAAAAATTGCAAAAAAATTACTTAATTTTTATTTAGGAAAGTAAATTAATTTTTTTTCAACAGAAATCGATGATTTTGCAATCTCGAAAAATTGAGAATTTGAGATAGAACATTTGTCACGCAATCCGTTCGACCTCGAAACTTCGGCACGTTCAAAAAATAAGGTTTGACTGACAAAGAATTCATCGAGTTCGGTAAATAAATCGGGGACATGAATGATTGAGAATGCGATAAGATTGTACGTGAAAAGTTTTTTTTTATGATAAAACAATTCGACCGCCCAATTGACATGCGCTCGGTGTGAAATTTATTGCAAAATTTGAGACACGATAATTTCAAACGAATACAAAAAAAATTTTTGAGCGAGAAATTGTGTTCAATTTTATTATATTAGTAAATAACAATTTTTTTAAGATGTCACAGTTGTATGTCTCTTTCGTTTGATATTATTTTTATTAATTAATTTAAATTATTTGTTTTGATTATCAACAGGTGAAATCTGGACGTCCAGCGACCCGTGATTGCATTTTATGACTTTCCGTCTTATCGGAACTTTTGGAGTCTGTTCTGCACGGTGCATTACCACTGGAGCCGGAATCTGGATCGCAGCGCTCTCGGTGAGAGTTTTTCGAACTTCTAAGCACGCACGCAACTCGGTCGATAAAAAAGTTTTACCACGTGCGAAAATATGAAAGATTTCGAAATTCTCGCGTAATTTTGTCTCGTCTCGATCAATGTACGGGCGATTAGTCGCATGGTCATCATAATGACAATTTAAAAGATATTTGCGATCGATAAACGAAAACGTAAAAGAAAAATCGTGTCGATGATACAGATAAAAATATCTGAATAATCTTGAACCAGGTGAGTGTTATCATTACGATAAAAACATTCGAGTGTTATGAGTACCTCAAAATAAGGGATTTTTTTTATTTTAAACTAAAAGAGAATTATTAATATAGAAAAATTCTGAAAATAGAAAAATTAGAGATTTTAATTAAAGGGATGTTGCTCCAATTGAAATAGATTTTTCAATTATGTAATTGTAAAAATAAATTGGATAAATACTAAAATCGATTTTGATTGGCAAATGAAAGATTTTTATTATTTTGAAATAAAAAACGATTAAATTTAAAAAATAGAAAAATTAGAAATTCTAATCAATGGGATGCTGATTCGATGAAGAATCGCGAAGCAGCAGAGATTCAGAAACACTGACGAAATCGTTTATGAAATAAAAGTGAAAGGAGAGAGTTCGTCGACCGATTATTAACGATGGCGTTCAAAAACTATGACCGTCATTCCCAATATATGCGAATAACGTCGAATATCATCCCTCTCGTGAAAAAAATTTAAAAAATCAAAAATTCTGAAAAAATATTTAAAATTTTATAAAAATCAAATTTACTAAAATCTAATAAATTATTCAATAATAATGATATCGAACTTTCATTAACAGCTCATTTTTTTCTAATTATCTCAACAAAATATTTTTTAACGTGTTCAAAATAATTAAAATAAAATATGCAAATTAAATTAATTAATTAAAAATATAAATTAATGAAATAATTGCATACAAAAATTTCGAAAAATGTTTTTTTAACCATACAAACGCATTCTCTTTGAGTTTCATGAAAAAAAAAATATTTCAAGGTTCAAAAGAACTTTTTTTTTCGAATTTATGAAAAGTGAGAGTACTCGTTGAGGAAGTAGAGTGTAATTAATGAAAGGAGCATCGTGGAGTCGAGGGCCTGGTAACCCAGATAAAAGAAAATGAGAGCTGTCCCAAAAAAAGAGGGCGAGTGAAAGCTGGGTCTCGGGGACGAGGAAACGAGGTCTCATGCCAGGTCAATGGGTCAGCAAAACGCGTTTCTGTGAAAGCGAGAGTGAAGATTTGAAAACTCGCGGTTTCCACGTCAAGTATTAAACGGCGAAAGTGAAATCTGAATGAGGAGCGCGAGAGAGAAGGAAAATCCGAAGAAAAGAGAGAATTCACCTAGGGATAAGTTCTTACATCGATATGAACTCTCACTCTTCGTTTTCACTATCGTTGGGCCCACTTTTTGCCCTCGATTCGAACGTTCACTGACCTGGGACAACCGCCAAGCTGTGAGTATAAAGAAATTATTTTTTTTGCTTGAAAGTTATGTGTTAGTAAAAATAATTCAACAAATATTTTATTATTAATAATTTTAATAATTTTATTTAAAAATTTATAAATTTTTTTTCGAATTAACAATACAATTATTTATTGTAAATAAATTTAAGATAAAAAAAAACACATTTTTGTATGAATGGTCTGAATTTTTTATTGGAAATTAATAAAAAAAAATAATGTAACGAAAAAAATTTTACTGCATAAATTCAATAATCAATAGAGTTTTTGAATTTTCCATATTCGAGGAATTGAAAACTTAAAAAGTTGAAATTTCCATATCGAAACTTCATAAAAATTAAAAAATTATTGAATAATTTTATTTTTTATTCTCAATGAACAAAGATTTCAGCCAAAGATGACGAAAGGTTCAATCTTGATCGATCGATATCGATCGAAACAAAAGAATCGAAGACCAGGAGTACTTCGAAAAAAAGGCGGAAAAAAATTCAACACGCAGACTCCAGATAAGGAGATTCGACATTTCGTAAACAAACGTAGTAATCAAGGGGTAAAAGCTCGTCGATCGTACTCCGAACATTTAAACCAGATAAGATTCGAAAAAAAGGAGAAGCCAAATCGATAGAAACGTATAAAAATCCGTGTAACCGATAATAAATTGTCACATCGAATTATTTCATTCGGAAATCGTGTTCAGAGAAAAATCAACTATTCCATCATGTTTTCTATCAATCAATTTATTTTGTGCTCCGCCCTGTGCGTTGTTGCTTTTGCTGAACATGTCGAATCTGGACAAACAACGTGAGGACATTTTACATAAATTTCCTTTTTTTGCAAATATTTAATTAAAATGTTTAAAAAATTTTAATTTATTATAATTAATGAATTTTTTGTTATAAATTTTTATAATTTTTTTGAATTTTTCTTCAAAGTATTTATTTATTTAATTATTTATTTATTATTTGAATATATCAAATTACAATCTTGTAAAATTATGAACAGCTTGAAGGAAAAAATTCGGATACACGAGGTCAACATGAGTGCAACCTTTGACAAAATTTTGCCAAGTGTGAGGCAGTACATAGTGAAAAATGGTTTTGATCCTATGGATTTGCCTGATGTGGAAATCGCGCTATCGCCTCTGGTAATTGACAGAAAATATTAAAATTGAAAACAAGATTTTTTTGTTATTTCCTTGTTAAAATCATTAATTTTTTTTTATAAGCAGCCTGCATTGCTGAACACAAAAATGCATTTGCATCACGGTCATTTGCAACAAATGTCAACGATTTTTCGCACAGGTGATATTATTGTTCAATGGAACGGAGATAGAGGTTCGGTGGATATGAGCATTGGATTTGAGACGCTGGACGTGAGTCAAACAATAAAAAAAAATTTATTGTGGTTTTTAAAAGTGTAAAATATTATTTAATAATTTTATGATTTTTTTGGAAGTAACAATTCTTGTTGTTAGATAAGTTTTTTAATTTTGTCTCGTTTTCATATTTCTCATTTTACAACTTTGCCTGAAAATGATTCCCAAATTGAATTTATATTTCAATTATTAATTTTTTTAACACGAAAAAAAATCATAGTCTGGAATTAAATTTTCAAATTAATCTCTGTTATCAAAACTAATGTTTAAAAGTTTGTTTAAAACAGCTTTTTTGTGATGATTTTATACCATCTTTTTTTGCCTTCAATCTTTTATTTAATTTTCAATTTTGTATTGGTTATTTTATCAAATTAATCAATTAAATTTTCTAATGTTTAATATATCAATTTAATATAATTCAATTGTGTTTATTTTATTTCTAAATTTAATTTTGATCTTTATCTCTTATTTGCACAGCTGAGCCACCAATACATATTGAAATACCTGTTATACACTCGAGAAGGCGATTGTTACGGTCGATTCCACGATGTACATGCACGCATGCTCATGGACGTCGATTTCACGACGCGGAAATTCTCTCTAAGATTTTTCAAACTCATCAGTTTCGGGTGAGTTGCTTTTATCTCACATTTCATCGATTCTTGTTTCCACAAAATGTTTCTTAGATGAGAGAATCTTATCAGCGATTTCATACAAGAATTTATGATTAGATATTTAAAAAAAGAATAAAAAAGTGACACTTCAAAAAGCAATTTGATCAGAAGATCGAACGGGAAATAATATTCAAAAAAATAATTGAATGAAATATTTTATTATTTATTAACGTATTCAAATTTTCATAATATTTTTGAAATTAATTTTTTTCTTAGTAATATAAGTTTTATTTATTCTTGTGTTCATAAACAATTTTGAGTTAGTTCATAAAAATAATTTATTGTTTGTTCTACCTTTCATTGTTAATTTTTCTTTTGCAGAGATTTCAAAATCAAACTCGAGGGACACTTTACAGACAAACTTTGGAATTTCCTGATAAACGCAATGACGAAAGCTTTCAAGAGCCAAATCCTCCGAATCGTCGAGTCAACAGCCGCAGATCAAATCCAGAAACAGCTCGACGAGCTCAACGAAGCTTCATCGACGTTCCAAAATAAAATTAAAAAGATTCTGAAAGGAGAAGAAATCCCAAATTTTGGATATTACGACGAGAACAGAATTTTGTACGCTTAGCATAAACGAATATTATTAAAATGAAGAAAAATTTGTTGATAACAAAATATGAAATTAATAAAAAAAAACACAAAAGAAATGTTTCTAGTGAAAAAAAAACAAATTCCTATCACAGTGATTAAAAAATGAAGATCCAGGTTAGCGTTATTGGTAGAAGGAAGAAACAAAGATAATAACAATAATAATAATATTGAAAAAATGCTTCTGTGTACAATTGTGGAAAGAAATTTTTTTTTAGTGAAAGAGGAAATAGATGAGAATGCAACGAGTCGGGTTACGTGGTCGTCATTTTTTCAATCGACGTTATCCGCATGCAAATTGGAAACGGAGCTAACCAGGACGGTCGAGAGATTCGTCTTTAATTCCGGCAATTTGAATATCGGTGATCGCGGCTTTCCAAACGATTGGTCAATAAAAACAAAAAAGAAAGACTTGAGTACAAATAACACAGAATAAATGAGAATGTCACTCATTTATTCAAATTTATTTAATTAACTAATCAAATTTGTTTAATTTATTTAACAATAACATAGGAAACTGTGACTTTATATTATTGCTTTTATAAAATATTATTTATACAGAAAATGTTTAAAATTTTAAAATTTTCATTATATTGAGTTAATACATAAATTTAAAAACTATCAAAGAGCAATAATCAGCACATTTGACGGTTTAATTTGCGAATTGTGATTGCAAAACTTGTCTTAAACTGACGTTGTGACCAATGTCTAATTAATTCTTCTGCAGTAGGGGCGGGGAGGGCAAAATGGGGTACGGGGGGCAAAATGGGGTACCCCGAAAATTTGGTGAAAATTTACAATATTTCAAATTTTGATAAAATTTAATATCAAATAGTCTTTTATTGGCTAAGAAAATTATATTTGGTGATTTAAAAACACGTTTAAACAAAAACTAAAGCGAAAAATCAATTAACATAGCAGATCGAAAAAGACCATTTTCTTTG
>JAPYYX010000203.1:0-87696 GCA_030522605.1 Cremastinae sp. B BG-2022a
CCGTTTGTCTTCGCGTATAGATAGTCGCGGCAGCTCGGCGATTTTGATATATTTGAAAAATGTACTTGCCTCGAGTCTCTACCGCGACTCTTGATAATATTTGCAAAGCCCATTCAAAAAATCTGAAAAAAATATCCTCACAATAATCACAATAACTTACGATAAATTTATCTCGAATGAAAAAAGTAAATTTAAGAGTTCAGAACGCATTCGGGAATTTTCGACAAACCTCATCTTTGCTAAGCAAGCGACATTCAAAAATATACAAGTAACCTCAAAAAGCGAGTGACAAAGACAAGTGAACAATATAGTTTTATGTCGAAATCATCGCGATACGCTGGCAAGCTCTCTCTTCTAGAATTTTACTTCGATTGTTTTGAAGTTCCAGAAAATATTCTTGACGTATTGTTCCAGTAGGTAGAAAAGTTTCAAAAAATACTTTCTTTTTTTTTTAAATTTTACACTAATATTCAAAACTCTATTATTTTTACATTAACGGGTGAAAAAAGGAAATGAAAGTCAAAACGTGCATATGTAAATGAAAAATGCTTAAAAAATAATATTGTTTTTTCGTGCATTTATTTGCATATTTTGTATGCGTGCCACATGATGAGCGCGTTTCGTCCTCCGGGCGATCGTGTATGCGACGCGTGTATGCAAAATGTATATGATTTTATACGTGTAGGACGTCTTGAGAGAGCGAGAGAGAGAGAGAGAGAGAGCAGGGAGACCAGTGCGGTGATTTTCTCGTTGGCATTCTAGGGGGGAGGAACTCAGTCTGTGACGACGGGAGGGTGGAAAAGTTTACGAGAATGGTAAGCGCTTGCATATTTAGATGCATGCGGAAGGGCCAAAGAGCCGAGGGTTGCAGCACGAGGGAAAAACAACGCGAAAGCGTGAGGGCTTGAAAGTTCAATGGGCCGGTCACGTGATTCGAAAAAGTCATGGAGAGACGAGGTAAAAATGGAAAAAGAAAAATAATTGTATCATTTAGGCATTTTTACTACTTTGCATATTTTCACTGCATTACATTATTTTTTTATCATCATAATTATAAAATAGCAAGTCTTTTACTGGCAGGTAATTGCGATTCCGACGTTTTGTGCATTAAAGTATACAGAATAGAATTTTCAAATTCCTTATTAGTTATAAAAACATATTGAAACCCGAATTTTCGTTGGATAAATCATCAAGAATGCAACTGCATTTGGACAAATTCTCCCTTTACTGTTGATGATTACATAGATACTGAGTAACTTACAATAGTCACTCCATCAAATCACACAGGCCCAGAAGCTTCGTTCGACGTTGATATCAAAATCAATTACTCTGTCACATCCAGACAACCACGATATTCGGATACATATCCAGATAACAATAATGATAATAGTAATGAAGATTGTAGAATGACAAAAATAATTAAAATAATAAAGAGATAGATTCAAAATATTTATACACATATTGCTTCGTATTTAGATATATTTTGATTCTATTTTCTGACAACTATACACATTAATTTTTAATAGTAATATTTTTAATAAAATACTTTCAATACTTTTATTTGGTTATAAAACTTACTTGTAATTAATCCTTATTACAAAGTTCATATACTTTTCAATGGAACAACTCACACATTACTTCTGAGAAAAGTAAATATTTTCGATATAGATCTTTGTGATAAGAAAATAGCGAATTGATTGTGATATGCCGTAAACATATCTCGCAAAGTTCCAGAGAACCCTTTGATCTTCAATAGAGCGAAAAAAAGTTTCGCAGTCTGGACAGGATGCAGCGTCTCGCACGGTCAAGATCGACATATGATGATAAACGCAAAAAGGAGGGTAGGGAGAAAATAAGAGAGTGAGAACTGAAGCATGAACGGGCGATGCGTTGGTGGGAGAGGGACGGGAGATGCTTTGTCTTTGCTCGGTCCGTCGAAAGCCCGACGTTTTTACGAGAAGGGGTCCGATGACAAAAGGGAGGTTTGAGCGAGCGCTCCACTGTCGTTTCGCTTCCCCGCTTCATCTTTTTCTTTCCTCCAAGCATCTCTCGCGACTGTTTCATCTCTTGGTTGTATACTAGCGTATTTTACCCGCGTACAAGAATCCTCTTGTGGCTGTGTACGTATTCATATATATTCGCATAAGCTCTGCACTTGTGAAAGTCTCGCTACAAGTCTGAAGTGGTGGTTGGTCGTGCGAAATGGACGAGAGCACGGAAGGAACGTTCTTTTCCTCCCACGCATGCTTTTCCTCTCCCTCCCGCCCTACTCTCCCTCTCGTTATTTTTTTTACTATAAAACGTACAAAGTACAGTTGATTGTGCGCTTGTACGGCTCAACTGAGCTGATAGTGCAGTGGTTTAGAAAAGTTCGATCGAGGACAAACCCTCTTCAAGTTCAATGTACGAAGACATTTCATTCCTATACAACTGAAAAACACTTTTCATTTACAGTTCTGAAGTGAGGTACTATCGAGTAATCAAAGTAAATCAAGTAATAATCCTCCAAGTGAGATCATGCGATCAGATGGAAAAACTTCTATATTGACAAAACTCTGATGACTGAAGAATATGTTACATGCGTAAATAATTTCTGTTCCAGATGTCAATTAAAAGTAGCATTTTGATAATAAAAGTATTTTTTTTTAAAAGATTTTCGCTTTGGTAACATGTTCTAGTTCTCATCAGTGGAACTATTACTTCTTTTGTACTTACTTTTTTTTAATAAATAAAATGAAAAATTCGAATGATAAAAGAAGTTGTGATATTTTTTTAATACTATTTCTTAAAACTTCTCTTATTACTGCGGATCCTTTCATCTCTTTTGACTGATTTTTACCTTTAGGATTCGGGTTAATTAAATCAAAATACATTAAAAATGAAGGAAAATCAAAGAATAGTGAACAAAGTGAAAGTTTTCTGTGAAAAAATTGGTGGTACGCTCTCGGCGCGTTTACTTTCTTTTCTTTAAAATTCGCTGGGGAAAACTGAGTCCGTGTATTCCTGGCTTTTCTGTTCACTGAGATTTTATTAGTTGATGGGTTTCACTGAAACTCTGAAATAACTCGTATCATGAACTGTGCAAGAGTCGAGAAACATGCATGATGAAAGTTTCGTTTCACTACTGGTCGCCGCCACCACGGAGATTCTGGCCTCGGATATATTCAAACTTCAACGAGACATCTTGGATCTTCTTTATACCAACTTTTCCTCTTTTTTATCCAAGCGCGTTTAACGTTTTCGTTATAACGCAAATAGTTTTTTAAGATTAGACCAGTTTTTAAATTCAAATGAGCAGAAATTACAATAACTATATTTAGCCAAGAGTTTTCAAGACAAAACAAAACATTTAATATTCTTCGCATTTTTTGAAGTTTGTGAGTAAGATTTTGTTAACGCAATTTTTTTTCCGACATCTTTTTTTCAAAAACTTGTTTCTATGCTTCCTTCCAGTGAAAGTACACCGCTGGCCAATTTCGCTATTCTTGTACTCGTCTATTCACTATTCCATGTTTTTTTTAAACTTTTTTATTTTTATTAAATTCTACCGCTCTCTTCAATCCCTCCGGCTCTCATTTCCTTTTTCTCGTCTCTCTGTCCAAGAATCGTCGGTTGGTCCGGAGTAACCATTTCCGGCAACTTACTCGTCGTCCTGTGTTTCCTTTTCCGTTCCGTTCTCTCAAATCACCCACTTTTCTCTTTTTCCCTCACTCAAGAAGAAATTTGTCAACTCACTAGCTATTCCCGACAGATTAATGTTTTCTCATTCACCCTGGAAAACACGATGAATAGAGAAAATAAAAATTTCAGCACAAAAATATTGTTTCACACGTGTTTTCGGAAAATGAAGGTTTCGAGAAAATAGTATATACTGTGATATATACACGGGAAGTGAGCAAATACTGACTGGAAAGGAGTTTCATCAACGATTTCCAGTCTCACGAGATCACTTCTGCACATGAATATGGTACAATTTTTTAAAATGTTTTTTCGGGAACTGCTTTTGAGAAGAACTTTTTAATTGCTTTTTTACATGAAAATATTAATTTAGTAGTTTTACATCAGCTTCGATCATCATCTGATTGTTTTCATAGCATGAAAAACTAGACTGTAGACAACTGCAAAAATGAGCATTTTTCTCACAAAACTGAAGCATCAGTGAAGCAAAAGAAATGCAGGAAAGGTTCATGTTTGTATGTTGGTGCGGTGAAGCAAAAAGCAAATGCGATATAGAATCACTTTTCATACGCTGAAGTACGTTCGAAAAGTGCAGTTTCTGAGCAACCGATAAAAAATTTAATTTAGCTGTGGAATAATATCGCGTTCATTGTTTTCAAATTTAGCGACGTTTTAACGATAAGAGGAGTCATTGGGGTGTACAGATTCATATGTGTATGTATACCGTATACAAAAAATTGGGTCTTCGTTCGCACGAAAGTAAGAGGTTGGGTGCGCTTGACTGAGCCATTTCACGGTTCATTGATGTTACCCGAAGCTCCAATATTTATACGTACAGCTTTTATCTTGGTTGATTTTACATCTACCACGTGCATCGACTGATTCTTCCCCATACACTGGGTTGATTTTTCCTGGGCCGAAAACTTTTCCAACCGAAAGTCAAATGGAAAAATATACAAAAAACTGGAGTGACTAGAAATCAGAATAAAATCAACAGACTATAGAAAAATCGTTCATTTATCATTGATAATGTATATGTGTCATATTGAAAACAATTTATATCAAGAATCGAATTTTAATAAATGCGTTGCAAGAGAAAAGTGCGTTGCACGAAGTAGTCATCGGTGTCTGCTCTCTACTTGAAAGCAGATTGGGAAGAGAGCGAAAAGAATAAAAAGAGTGGAAGAGGGCGCGTGAGATGAAAAAAGGGGTGAGAAAAGGAGAATAGGGCGAGAAACAACGACAGAGCTGGAAGAGGGTGCTACTCGAGGTTAAGGCTGCGAGGATGGGGTCATTGGCGCTCTGACACGCTCGAGGGGTTCGAAAAAGCGAGTGCAAGCGCTCGTTCCTGGCAATATTGGTACGTGCGGGAGTGCACCGAGCCAAGAGGGTGGTTCAAGAATCGGGGCTAAGTACACCTATACAATGTTGCCGGTTGAAGCGAAGAAAGGTCTAGGACACGTTGGTGAGATGCCTAGTCCAATAGACAAGCTTGATTCCATAGAAGGTTTTATGACTCTTCAACGTTCGGTTAGCGCGCGCATAAAAGTGACGTAACACCGATACGAGACCAGAATAAAATAGTGACTTGTTTCGCCGGACTAACCTCTTTGGCACACACCGACGTATGTTCCCTGACCGCGTTATCGTTTTGGTCTTCGCGGAGAGTTCATTCAAACTATGAGAATCGATATTTTATGATCGAGCCCCGTTTTACTGCGGTCTCCTCGCCTCGGAGTCTTTTACAACCGCGGTTTTACCGGAGATACCGCGATCTGTCGACGAGGAATAGAAACCATTCGTGCATAAGGTATGAATTTCAAAATTTTAGAGAAATTGTCACATCGATGAAAGAATCGCTAAGATCCATCTGATGGCAATCGCTTCCTTGGAAGAAATTACATCAATTCAATTTTTTTCATGATTTGTCGTTGATATGGTGTATGTTATTTCACTCCGCTGAATTTTTACGCGATAGGATCAGTCGATGCGTAAAAGTTTTCGAGACACCAACCTTTAGAAAATGTACTCATCGTTACCAGCGATGGTTCCATCGAGTCTGCAGAATTTCAAGCTTCTACTGGAAGTCTCATTTTCGTCTCAAATTTCTGCTATACGCGTCTCATTCATGATTCTGGGCATACCATTGCATTCCGTCGACTCGACTTGCTCGTGCGAGCGGCAAAGCGGAGAAAATGCGAAAGAAAGAAGAGGAGGTAGAAGAAGAGGGGAAGGCGCGAGCGAATCGGAGTATTCGATCGGCAGCGTCGAGTTCTCGTAACGACCGTAAAATCCCTGGGTAGCGCTGTCGTCATGATGGGAGAGACTCGTAAACACGAAAAGCTTTCGCTGGCTTTAACTCCAGCTCTGTACCAGGCGAGTCGGTTCGCTCTTCAACTCTGTCTGTTCTCTATGACTGTGGCATGAACCTCTATCCGGGAGCGTTTCTTCCTCGCCGAAAAAGTAATCTTTCCTCAAGCCTCGCCCCGCTCGACCGCTCCTTGCTTCGCGACCTAAAAGCTCTGTTTGCTATTCTCCGTAGGCGTAAGTTCCTGAGAATGAAAACGCGAACTCGATCCTTTTTCGGAGAACCACTGTCCACGATTCACTAGCGAGGATTCTCTAGGTAATGGTGACACAACCATCTAGAAATCGCCTGGTAGCTATGGCATTGGTACGAAAATCCATGAGGAGTCAATTGACGTTACCATGATTTCCGCGCTGAAGGCGTACCGCCTCATCTGGATGGCAATGAGAACCACTGGTAACAATGCCGGAGAAGGAGAAACTCTTGATGGTGATGGTGTCGATTGTCATTGTAGTAGAGTCGGGAAACGGTAGTGGTTGGTAATTCGTGCAGGCCTGCTCCACGAAGCTCCGTGTTGGGAAATGGGCTGTATAGATTGAGAATAACGGCCCGAGGGTGGTCGTGTCGGTGGTGGGTGGCGGAGATTCGACGCAGTAGTCTTGGTCGAAGTGACGGGGATGCTTGCCGGTGGTAGTGGCAGCGGTGGTGGTGGCAGCGACGCCGTTGGAGGTGGCTAGGCGGATCGGAGGGTGGATCGTCCGCAAGTCGTGCGTTCACCCCGTGCCGCGACGACAGGGCGTCGTAGCGGAGCCCCGCGAGTGGCTAGCCTTCATCCGCACGCTTCCTGCTCGTTATTTAATAACAAACTCATTGAAAATATAATCATTCAATTCGAGGAACATTGTATATCGGGTGGTTTGCATCAAGTATTGAACTTCGAGTAGCGAGTAACTGCGAAAAATGAAAAGACAGGTTAAAGGAAGTTTGTTCGGTTCGAGCAATGGACACGTTGTCGATTCGGAATGTTCGACGAGTCTTTTGATATTTGGCTCAGGTTATTCGTTCAGAATGATTGTCGTTTCAACCAACGTCCGTTGATTCTCGAACGAAGCCTCCAGAGTACGCTCGTGAGTTTTCCTTCCGCTCGCTGTCACTTGGCATCGGTCGCTGAATTTTCTCATCAGCTCCAGACTCTCATCGAGAATTTTCTGACAGTCCGTTAAGGTTCAAGAGAGCCCCCAGTTAACGACAATACACCTAATGCGTCTTGGAAGACCAATTACGCGTATGAGTGAAAACTTCGGCAAGAGTGTACACGAGTGCAGTGTCCTAACACGTGGCTCTAAAGGAACGCGGGTATCTGCCAGACACAGTGTTGTTCATCGAGATACCTAGAGATTGTAATTTTTACAGAATCATCTTACAAATAGTCCAGCCAAATCGTCATTGTTGCATTTTTGGTTTATTATAATTGATGTATCTATTTTTATTTATGTCAGGACGGGTTATCACAATAGCCGGCATTGTACACAATTAGAATAAAATCCAATATCGGCTTTCATAAACGCTGAGCAGGGCGTTTACCGTGAAATTAAATTGAAGACACCAGGGACGAGTTAGGAAAGATTGAATTGAAAGATTGTCAACTGTATGTATAATTTTTTTACTCACTTGAGAGCTAACAAAGAATCTAGATCAAGAGTAAAGTCAATTTAATTTCGATCCTGAACTGGACTGTTATCAAGTCTATTAAAAGAAGGGCGTTTACCGAGAAATCGTGACGATACAGATGGATTAATCAATACTTCGATTTGTAAGGAAAGAGAAGTTCGTGAGGTAACTTTGGCATATTTTGGAAGAATTAAAGACGATTCAGGTAATCATTAGCGATCGGAAGTGCGTCCTAAGCTCAACATGTATGTAACATATATGTACATGGATGTAACAAGGAATGAATCAGTACAACGGTCCGAGACATAACTGGGTTAATTGCAAGCAGTCGGCATGAGACACGCATCGGCGGTTTCGACATTCTCACCACTTGCAATTCATACAAACCGGCATCAGATTTAGCTGGTCGTGCGATTGCACGGAAATGACTTCAGTTTCCATCCAATTTTCGAGATAATTTACAGAATCCCGGTGGCGATCCTGGGCGGAAAACAGGACGAGAACGTCGCCAAGGGCTGGGGCCGTAGTAAATTTACCTCGGCTGTCAAAATTGATGAAGAATGGCAAGAGCGATGTCAGCTCAGAGAAAAGAGACGGAAGTCAAGGCGTGGAGACATTATGAGGCAAATTAGCGTCTAAGTGACGGATGCGAAGCTAATTGATGAATCTGGATGGATATTAAGGAGGATAATTTTGTCAACGAAAGTTCCCAGTCTCAACGGAGATTCACGATTGACATGCAGATAATTTACGACTGAAAATTTCCAATAGGACACACGTGGTGTAAAGTGATGAGCCATCAGCGACAAATTGCTCGCAGGTAAAACGAAAAAAAAACAAGTGTAAACATTGCTATCACAGCAGTGAAATCCATTCGCACACGATGGTGCTTTTGTCGGTGAAGCGTGCGGGA
This sequence comes from Cremastinae sp. B BG-2022a, assembly GCA_030522605.1. Taxonomy (NCBI): domain Eukaryota; kingdom Metazoa; phylum Arthropoda; class Insecta; order Hymenoptera; family Ichneumonidae; species Cremastinae sp. B BG-2022a. The sequence continues at coordinate 8,571 of JAPYYX010000203.1, forward strand.
ATCTCGGTGACATCGTGATCGCTTGACCTCCATACCGTTCGAGTGTTGACACGTCAATAAATATATACGTATTGTCTTGCATGTATAAAAGTATACATGTGTCCACTATACATGTATATATCCATAGAAATATAAAATAAATAAAATACGCACATATATATACACATCAAATTGCTGGGCGTAGAAAAGACAGGAAAGGTCAGTGGATGAGTGAAAAAGTGGTGTCAAGAGCGACACGTAAGCACTGAAGTGTTAAAAGTGATCCCATTAAGGAACCTTAACCCCGATCGCGGAGTTTTCTAGTGAAACGAGTGCTCAATGTGGATTCGATTGTGCATGTAAATCTTGTGATGTGCTGTGATTATTCATCTTTCCATGAATATCCATAAGTGTATATTTAAATAACAGAATAATATCTAGGAGGTGGTTGGATCCTGGCGTATATTTAGGCCTGTTAATTTTGTTTGTGTCGAAAATTACGGGAGTTATGAAGTTATAGGAGCAAAGAAAGGGAGTTAGAATCGCGTTCACCGTATATCCGTTCCAGCGAGTGAAAATTAAACTCAAGTGCCAGCGCGGACACCATCGCAACCCGGGGGTCTCTTCAAGTGGATTTAGTTGGTGAGGGGTGAGGCCGAGAGATGTTTGGTTACAGAGCGAGAGAGTGCAGGGCCGTCCGGGGTCGTATAACGTACGGATATGCGTATAGAACTTTAAAGGGTATCTCGTCGTTAAACGTCTCAGCCTACCTGCACATTTCTCGCCTTTTTCTTCAACTCTCTTCACGACATGAGCACTGTTACAGTTACGACTCTACTCGCAATAACATTCCTCACTTTATGGCCCATAAAATTTTGTCTCATATGTCACAAATTAAGGAATATTTATTGGAATGAACAATCTTGAGTATGCATCCATTAAAGAGATTTTATCGACTGAACATTGCTCACGTTGAATTTTATTTTATACGTTTATAATGTATGTGTAATTGCTCTCGTGTCGAAATTATAGTTTCATGATACAAAATTAATAAATTACATATTAATATCGAGGAGTAAATAAAATTAATAGAATTTTGATAAAGTGTTTACGCCGTGAGAAATAAATTATGAAATTTTTCTGTGGATCGACGACTTCGTCACGGAAAGTCACGAATATTGGAAAAAAATCGATGCAATTATGCCGTCCGCCAACCTCGACGAAATAGGTGGAATAATTATTATACAAATTTATGCAATTCATCCGCGGATAATTAAGAAAAGGCATGATCATCGGCTTGGAAGCAATTGAGTACAAAAAGAGACCTTCGACAATATCGAGCGTAAAACGAGATTATAATTTTCCAATGATTATTGATTTCCCAGTGCCATCCTTATTGGTGGTGGTGAAAGGAAATGGGATGATAAATTATTCTATGAGCATCTACGAGCAAGGGAAACAATTTTTTCACAAATTTCCGTTTCGATAAAGAATTCTGGAATGATCAGAGTCATATTTTTAGGCTGATGGGATTTTCAAATATTTCATAACATAAAGTACTTGCTCAGAATTAGGGCAATAATCTCATTGAAGGATAATTCAGAGTAAGCCAATCAAGTATCAGAATAGAGTAAAGTGCATTATAAAAGACTATAGTTAGTGTTCCTTGATCCTCGTAACGGTAATCTATAAGAATTCCATGCGACTCCTATCGAGAATTTATATTGAAAAATTACATAGAAATTTCTACGCCTGAACTCTCATTTTTCTCATTGCTGCGTCAGATTCTATTTTGATCTCGAATGTCATCAAGGGGATAAAATTCATCGAAGTGTCTTGCTTAATAAATAATTTCTTCTCTCTGCTTCGTGGGAATGGCAGATAATATATTTAGAGAAAAGTCAATGCTGTGCATCGATAATACGACGCCAGAGAAGCAAGGAGGGCGGACTTAAAGATGGAAAACGGGACGCAGAACGTCTCGATAGGAATTGAAGTCGATGGAAATGGAAAGCGAAGACCGGGAGCGACCGAGGCAAAGATGCCAATCTCATGTATTTCGTAGCCTGGAGAAGCTGATCAATGATTCTCGAGGGAAGTTTTGGTATACTCGCCTTCTCCATTTTGCCGCTACTCTCGCGACAACCGTGTAAAATTGGAGTACACACACGCTCCCTGAGCGAGAATTCTAGCGAATGTAATTAAAGGACATTACGTTCTAAGATCGTTCAGCGAATCAATTGTTGGAGTAATTGAAGATCCGATAGGATGGTGCTACGAAACACGATTATGATTCAAATGAGAGAATTTTTTTCCAATAATCGAATAGAATTCATTGTATCGATGACGCATGTATGCTACTAATTTAATATCGATATCTCGATCGACGATGATGATGAATCGATACGTATTTTTTCTCAGAATTCTCCAATAACAAATTTATTTTGTTAAACATTTTTAATAAAAACTAGAGCATGCATTTTTCGTGCCCTGATGGAACACTTCATCCCCGTATCGATTTTTTCGATTGAATTCCACATTTTGTATATTTCACAATAGATCGTCGAATATTGAAAAAAAACACATATAAATCTTGGAAGCTTACTATGCTAAAAAGTGTCTCTAAAAAAACTTGACCACGAGATTACGATAAAAGTACCGGACAAGACGATCGTCGGTAAGACATTTTTATCCCTCGTAAAAGACTTCGAGCAGCTTTTGCTGAGTCCTATCGTTAAAGAGTCAAAAGGATAAAAAGCGAATCCGAAATTCGGAGACAAGCCAAGTCCACGAGATTGAATCTTTTGACCCACATGAAAATCAGATCAATAATGATAATACGAAAAATAATACCACGATAAATTGAAGGATTCTATTTCCCTGGCTCTAGTTTACTGACCGGCCCAGGAGTATTTTCTTCGTTCAATCTATACATGTATATATAGTATATACGTATTTGTATTTATAGGACGTAAATATTTTGGCTCCACTTTCCCATTTTCCACACCCTCAAAGTCTCCGTGCCAAAGCTCGCCGCGCTTTCTTCAATGCGAACTAAGACGCTCACGGGCACCGAGGCCAACTATACGTAATGTGTAATTTTACATAGTTGAACGAGCACTTTGTGCACAAAGTGCAGCAACTTTATACCGATGAACTTAAAGTAACATGGCGGAGGTAAAAAGCATTCTCGTACGTCTTTGGATACATACAGAAGAATTCATGCACCTCCGAAGACGCGAGTAAGAAACATGTAATACATACATCTTGAAGAAACTTTTAACTCTCTTTTGGTCGCGGTTTGATTCGCAATAACAAACAAAAAACAGCTTTCTTTTCTATTTAGTTTATTATTCTACGTAACTGAAACTCAAAGCAACAATTCCAGAGTATAGTGGATAAATTTTTCAATTTCAATTCGTTGAGTTTTGAAATTTTGGAGTAATTTCGTCATAAATACAGTCAAGAGTTACACGTTATGTTTGTTTACACGAAAAGAGTCCATGATATTTTTTTGAGTATGATGTTTTGTAGCAATAAGCAGTTTAAAAAAGCCTCTGCATGACAAAGTAACACGAGCAGCGTTGTGAAATTGTACCCTTTAAGGTAGTTGTATAATTACCTACTACAGTCGAGTTCAAAGATTAAGGCTTTTGCAAAAAGTGTCTCAGAAACGTGATATTTCTCGAGTTTTATGTTATATGCATAGTAATGAGAGTGCAACAAACGGTGCTAAATTATAAAATTATACAAGCATGGCTTTAAAATTGCATCTTTAACGTACTACGTTTAGTTTATCTTTTTTTGAGATATAATAGAGAAATCGATCGAAGAAAAGAACCATGTCATTCCTATACTGCGAGTAAATTCAATTTGACTTGAATATAATCGATTCGTGACAATATTGGGGATAAAAAGAGAATCAATACGTGTCGAACTGTTTAGAAATAGGCGAATTTTAAAAAGTAAAGAAAAGACGCTTTGTTAATTTTTTTAGTTAATTTTTAGTCCAGCATTATAACACCTCTTTTTCAATCAGTTTTATGGTCAATTTCCAATAAAAATAATTGTTTTATTTGATTTGAAAAAAATGCCCTCAAGGATCATAAAAGTACCATCGCCTGTAACTTGTGTTAATTCGAGAAATAATTTTCTTAGCTTATTGTTTTAAGCCTGTAATTAACATTTTGGGTTTTCTTCCAAGTTGACAGTCAATTCTTACGGTGGTTTTTGTACGTATTTATGTGTGTATATGAATTCCAGTGGGATGGAACAGCGGTCGGTTTCGCGAGTCACGCGAGTCAAGTGTGCTTTTCTATACACTTGTATCAGAACGTTGTATCGTCACGCATTGCTGGGCGCAGTGTGGTTGTATCAACCTGCCACATACACGTTATACTTCATTCTAACAGGCTCTCTGTCTCTCCATTTCTCTCTTCCTTTCGGGACGCTCCATCCGGGCATCGATTTTTCTCGATTCGTAATAAATAAAACTGGCGCCGTCCCTTCGCACCCTCCGTGACCTCCAGCCATTCTGGCAAATATACATTCTCCAACTTACGCAGCGTACGAAAACTGCGCCTCGACCGAATCGAGGAGTTCTCGATCTCATTTCAAACAAAAAAAAACTACAGCACTTTGTCATCTAATGTAATCCTGACGAGGTAATAATTGTCAAAGTTTAGCGAACGTCGAACGCTGTGGCTCAACTTCAATTATAATTAAATCATTCCTGGTAAATCGAACCAAAGAAATTAGCTGCGTAGCTTCTGATTGTGAAACTTTACGTGGAATATAAATTTTCAGTTAGCGATTACTTGAACAATACACAAAATATATTGTAATATTCTCTGTGAGTGTATATGTATGTTGGTACTGTAATTTGTTTCCACTCCAAATAATTGAATTTTTTAGAAATGGAGATTGAAAATTGTTGCGGAAAAACCGAAATAACTGAAATAACATACAGGCACGTTCAAGGAAATATACATAACGCCAAGGTGAAAAAAATAGGTGTTGGAATGTTTCGCATCGAGAAGTTCCCGATATACGATATTCGCAATAAAGGGGTGCTTCATTTTTTTTACGAGTACGCAAGAACGTCTGCGAATAAAATAAATCGCACCATACCGCAGGTACATTTTTATTTGTCCATACAATGCATGAAGTACGCGTGACCCGTATTTATATAGCGACAGATGTAAAAAGAATCGCGCGCTTGGCTTGCAGTAGGAAAAAAAGGCGACGAAAAAACGCACCATTCGCACGTGCGCTGAATCTCACGCGACAATGAGAATCGCGAGATCGATTCACGTGCTGACTACTTCGTTTCTCTTCCTCTTCGCATTTTTGAAAAAAAAAAATAATTCTCTTTGTTACACTTTTTTTCATTCAACATACTTTTTCCTCGCATCTCTTCGAACCTGTCAAAATCCACAACACGTTCTGCACATTTACTGCCAGATAATGCCTGCTATACATATCAATGATTATTTCATCCCAGAATTTTTACAATAAATTAAGCGGATAAAGCGTAAATTATTCGAGCTTTCTATTATCCGTTGTGTCACTGTAATCATACTATTTCTTGTTTATAATTAACTGCGTTGAAAGAGTATGTGCTGCTGCATATATTTAGATGCGATAGAAAGTTTTAAAGCGCCGCTTCGACTCTTGATGCATAAATTATTAATGGCCATCGTTTAGTCGCAACAATTGAAATGTATGAGACAGGGAAAAAAGAGAAAGCATGAATGTTTGAAAAAAAACATTATTATCTCACTACGCGAGGTCCTTGTTGATCGATAACGGTCGGCATGCTCATATATAACTTTTTTCACATAATTAATCTTCTTCTCTCCTTCACAAGAACTTTGAACAATATTTCATATTTCCGGTGAGAGGTATAAATAGTGAAATGAAATATCCTTTGCATATTATATCATAAATAAGTTTTAACGCTTCAGGTATTCGAAATATACTTATGATTGTAAAAAATTACGATCCACGAATTCACTCATTCATCAGAAACATGCTAATTTCTTGCTTGATACACGAAATATATATTGATACATGGAAAACCAAAAACAAAACAAAAGTATGACGATGAACTACACGAAAGAATATCAAGATCCCCGTTAGAATCGAAATAGCCATAGGAGAAAATACACCAGTTTATCAATTCGGATCCTAAAATAACAAGTGTACATTGAATATTCTGGCTCTACCGCAATCGAATGTAGACATACCTAAATTGTCAAATAAGACAACATGGATATTATTTTCAGATATGGTCAAAGTCTTCTATACATAGAGCATGGTGCAAATATTCATTTTATGTCCTACTATATACATATTCTATATACCTGTCAACAAAGTACATTATTAATATTGTCATTGATATTGACCACTGAAAATAGATATTTTAGTCTTTCCGATCTTTACAAGAATTAAAAACAGCAGAGTTTTTCCAATCGATCACATTTCAGAAAGAATTTTTCACTAACGGTGGCTTGTACGATTTCAATTACGACACGTCAGCATCACTGAGACGGACCAGTTGAACTTTTATCCCTTAAAGTCTGGGTATTAGATATACGTGTCGTAGGAAGCGCGAACATTTGAGCAATTTCTTGCACTTATCCCGTCAGGCTTCTCTCCCCAACTCCCCTCGTTCCCTGATCACGTTTTCTGTCTAATCTCCTTCCAGTTGAAAAGTGATGTGCCAGTGGGATATGAAAGAAGAAAGTAACAAGGAAACTTCGAAAACTGCAATTTCTTCGGACGGCTAGGCAATCAATTATTTATTATTGAACAATATAAAATTGGTAATGGCAAAAGATATATTGAATCCGCTTGAAATTGAATTAAAGACAAGCTTTTGTAGATCCGAAAAGAGTTCTGGATCAAATTCAAATTCAAATGTTTGTCCTCATTCCCCGTACAATCTATTTACATTTTCGTTCATTCGTATCGGAATATCAGGAAGGTTTTTATCTCTTGAAGACCTGCAGGAAATAGCTTGTTATCTGAAATTCACGTATACATGGTAGAACTCATCGTTGTGATTGCTGGGCAAATTTATATCGTGGATATAACGTCGATAGCAACTTGCTCAGGGGCATCAGTATATGTGTGTGCATGTACACATCGCAAATGTACACGAGGGTGGGCGTTACAAGTGTGAGAACATTTGCTGATGACACGAATACCTGTAGAAACTTCCCATACGGTGTTTCGATGTTGAAGACTCCGCTGAATATTCGTGCAAACATCGATGGGCTTCGCGAACGGATCGCTCAGGGAATCGTCGTTCCGACCAAACGTTCTATCTCTCTTTTATCTTTCCATATGTATCACGGTCTCTCTCCATCGCCGTCTTTGTTGGATTGTGTGACATCAGTGACGGATTCCGCAGTTGATAACCTGGCCTGTACGGTCTTCCGAGCATCGAGCGGATAAGCGTGGCCGCGATTAGTCGGGAGAATGCATTTCGCTCGCGGCGGTATTTCCGCCCGTGGCTCGATTCAATTTGCCAGCCGTAGAACGGACAGCGCAATGTCCTGTCCTCCTGCTGTCTATTCAACGCCAAATCGTTCATTCTCTTTCCTCCTCTCACTTATTCTCTTCCGTGGTCAAAACGGTTATAATGTTTCGTTATTATTTGAGTTGTTGAATATTCTCCATAGTTTTCGTGGTCCCTGATATTTGTTGTACGTTCAAACGAGCTTGTTTTGAAGTGAAACTTCTTCGCAACGAAGTAGCAACAGCCTTTGAAAGACTGTCACTGTAGTGCCCATGTTATCAGACATTTATGATTCAACGGATAACACTTCATGCATAATAAACTTAACGAGTGGTGTGAGCTTAAAACTCACCGAGTATTGAATAATCAATCACAAAATTGCCATCAGAGATTCAATTTTTTCCACGTTACTCCTCGTTTCATTCTTTTTCTTGCTTCATTTTCTTCCCTCGATAAAAACGTTTTTCAAGCTACATGTGTATTCGTGACGGAGTACGTGTCTAGCGTAATAATTCAATTAATGACTTTTTCCATAATGTTTGAATTTTATTCAAGAGCTTGAACACACTCTTACGCGTTTCCAATGAACTGTGCGCACATTTATATGGTAAAGAAATAAAATACAGAAAACGATAATACTTCAATAATCCTCGTTTTTCATTGTTGACTTTTAATTCGAACGAGATCGAATTGACGTACCAAGAACGAATGCAGTGCAGAATATACTACTTTAATAATATCTGATTTCTTTTGTTAATTTTTAATTCGAACGAGCAATTCTGCGCACATTTGTATAACAAAAACAGATAATGCAGTACGGGAAATATTAATTAAATAATCATCGCTTTCTTTTGTTAATTTTCATTCTGAACGGGATCGAAATTATGCACATACGAAGAGCTATAAATTTGCAAATTTTCATATCATCTTACTTATTGCCCGTCTAGTTAGTAACACGCGCGCCACAGTAAATCGTTCTCGGAATCTTCCGGCCCACACGTGCCAGTAACAATAAGCTTCGAGAGCCATTAATTCGTGAGCTCATAGGATGGAGGATTGACGAGCGACGTGCGGGCGAGCGTGGAAGGGTTGGAAGTGCGTTGAGTTGCATCGACGGCTGACCACGACGTCCGTGACTACTGCACGACTCTACCACGAGGACAATTTCTCCCACTCGATCCTGTCACGCAAAGCACCATTCCAAAAAATTTACGAGAAAAATCTATTAGCGCCGTGGTGAGTTTACATTTGAGGGCACACCGTCGACGATCATTTTTTTTTTGACGTGACATCGACACTTCCCATTGTCACTCAAACCCAAAAAATGTTACTCATTTTACGGATCTGTTTTTATCCATTTGTATTTTCAGGTTGGAAAGGCAGACTGTAACTGCCTTCTTAACTCTTTCGACAAAAATTTATCGATAATCTGGGCGGAAATTATGTAACGAGAAAATAGTTCTTGATCGTGAAGAACAGTTTACGTTTCCTTGAGAATTCGAGGACTTAGCAGTTGGAAAAGTTTCACCCGGAGTGACCCGAAACTGTCGGCAGGCTCGATCCTGGAACGAATTCATTCGTGAAAATTTTCAGCTGTTTATTGAAGGAGACTTCTTTGGAAGGAACTTTGAAGAAGAGTAGACGGCGATGCGTATTGCGAGCCAAGGAAATGAGAGTAACACTTTAGACAAAAGATTTCCGTCGTTGAATTTTGCTTATCTGCGGAAAACGCAGACACGATCCTTTGAATTCGGGCGGTGGCTCTCAAGGAAAAGTTTCGAGTGTTATTTCCCATTCCCAAGACTGTTTTCCCAGTGCAAAGTCCGCAAAAATGTAGGATCCAGGCTCACGCAAGAATTGCGCGATGAAAAATACTTTTAGAGAGTAACGAAAAAAAAGTTATCGTTAAACGCTTTTTTCTTTTATTATCTATCAAAAATAAAATATTTACAATAGTATCTGTAGACGCACGTGTGTTATGTTTTCTGACATTCTCTGTTCTCTGTGCAAGAGATAGATATTAAATTTCCCTTTTTTCAATAACCTTCTCGAATTTATAGTTAAAAGTCCACACAGCAATTTCCAAAGTTAGATTAAACATGTATCGAGGCAAGGTGAACGTTGAGAATTTTCGATACGTCTCCTGGGATAATTTTCATATCAAACTTCCAAACTTAGATTTGTTAGCCAACAGTTTCCTAAGTAGAGTAACATCGTTGAGATTTTTTGTTCAGTCAGGATAATTAGAAGCTTGAGTAAGGATTTTTCATTCTTTCAGAAGTTTCTGTGTGCTTAACGAAAGCTAAATGGACGAATAAACATTCGTCGATTTTGAAGTCTTGATCTATAAATGGAACAAGCAACAGATTTTTTTTTCTTATGGTGCCGTTGACATACACTTTAAATGGGATTTGGACGATTTTCGAACGCTCCAAAAGTTTCATGAGCGACAAATGGACCGGGAGATCTTGACACTTAACTCGATGCACAAGTGGAACGGAAGGGAACAAGAAAAAGGACGTTGGCGAAGGCAAATTAAGCGAGTATAAGCGATGCAAGAGATTTCCAGAGGCAAAGGCTGGAATGAGGTCCTTGCGTAAACCAAGGGTTATTCCGTGTGCCACATGCAATATTGTCTAGCTTAGAGTTAAAGAGAAAGCCCGGGCTTGAGAGTGACGGGGGCGGGAAAAGCGAATACACGTACGACTTCGTTAGGTGCACGGAAGGTCTAAAATCGATTTTCGATTCACTACCGAAGCAAAGGGGGTCGAGATTTAGCGAGGGTTTCCGACCTCCAATCTCTCGTCTTTCCATCTCTGTCTTTCTCTCACCCTATACCGGTCAAACGTAGAACGAATCTAATAGCAAATATCCGAGCCCTAGATGCTTACGTACATCTGTGAAACCGTTGCTGAACTCTATATACGGGTGCACAGTAAACAACCCCACGGAACAACTTCTGTCGCTGCATTGGTCAGTCTCCGATTCAAGACCCACAGACCGCAAACATCGAGAGCTTGAATTTTGTTGGTCCATCCAAATTTCGTGATATTTCATAAAATTATGTAAAAAAACAAGGCAATTATTATTATTAATAATCATTGATAATAATTATTATTGAATTCCGAGCTCCAGCTCTGAAGACGCAGTCAGGAACGATTGCAAGACGTCGTCTACCAAAATAGTTTCAGAACGAGGTTGGCAATTTGAAAACTAATAATTTATCTTCATTTCATAGCGATTCCGTAAATTTTGAATCTAATTGTAAGATTTACTTCAACTAATAATAAATAAGATACGATGCAATAATACACGCTAGTAGGAATTTTTTATTCCTGATGAAGATACTTTAGCTTGAAAAATTTCAGGCTGATCTAAGACTGACATTTACTACTTAAACTCGTATAAGAAATTTTAAGGTTCTCGAGTATAAATTTATATTTCACTGTCTTATTTAGACTCAAACTTTAAAGATACAAACAATTTCAAATTATTTTTCATGAGCATTGTAGTTTTAATCTCTTTATTTTTTATTATGAAGTTTGCTGAGAGTTTTAATTTTAACATATGTAAGCGTAATTAGAAGTTGAAAAGTACATTTTTTCTAATTTACTTTTCAAATTAACCTTTTGTGATTTTCAACCACGCCACTATACTCATATCGGTCTAACCTAAATAACAATTTTCCGTATTTTCTCACTTTTGAATGAGCTTCTGTTTGTGAAAATCGAGCAACACCAAACATCTTTGTGTCCACAGCCTTTGAACTTTTCTTTTTTTTTCGTCCAAAATAACCAGTCTTCACCAAACGGTAAACACTCACATCCGTTTTTTGAGAATGAAAGGAATCTCAAGTTGAAAAATAAACAAATAAATAAAGTCTGGTAAAGAGTGAACCCCGAAAATGTGCAGTCACCTTTGAGTCGAACATTTTCCGTTCGTGATGAAAAATAAGGCTCTTTATCATGGCAAAACTCCGTAAGCCCCACTTTGATGCTTTTTTATCGACTTATTACACGTTCTATTTTCTCCTGTTTCTCGTCGTTCTCCTCTTTTTCCAGTATTCAGCGCCGCAGTAAAAGTCGCAAAACGTTTAAACGTACGGGAACTGTAACGGCAACTTTCCACCGCTCAGATCTCGATAACTAGAACTTCGCTGAAGTTTTAAGGGAATTCTCAATCTATACGATCGGGAAAACTCCAACGTGATGGGTAACGACTCATAAAACGCCATTGACTCTGGCGAAAGCGAATCAATTCAGGGGTGAGGCGTATTGAAAAAAAAATTATTGTTCCGAACTTTCGAATATCAAGGCCAGCTGTTCGCTTCGGAACATGAATGACGATAAATGTCGGAGAAAATTGCTTAGAAGCGTCGAAAATGAATATTTGAAATTGAAAGGGAATAAATTTTGAATTAAATTCAGAACACATTTCTTTTTCCAGCTTTTTCTTCGGAAATCGAGGAGAGAGAACAAACGTGGCTGAAAGAAGACTGACTCTTACTCTCATGCGATGCAAAAGTTTGCTCACGTCGTATATAAATTTCGAGACATTCGAGGCTTTGAAGTACACCAAAATTCACGTTGAAGAGTATTCACTTTTACCGAACATGCGTCAAGATTGACATCCGAGAGACGCAGCATCCTGACGGGAGAACGTTCCGTGTGTATCTCAAGTTTGCTCTTCCAGAAGGATGAATGCGGGCTCGAGGAACGTTTTTGACCTTGCTCTATTCCCGGGTGAATATACCTGAGTCAAAAGTTTTTGCGTTTTTCCTACTTTCCTTCCGGTACGTCAGTGTTCTGGAAACAGAATAAAAAACGTAAAAATAACACTTCCTGCAGAAATATAAATTTGAAAGAAAAAAAATTTTTTTCACACGAACCAACATGAGCAAAATGAGCATAAATATTTTCTTTTTCGTATTCAAATTTTTTGTAATTACAGTTTATAGAGATTTAATAAAATTTTGATGAGAATTTCATCAGCTTAGAAATCAGTTTTCCATCAACAGGAAATTAACGGGGAAAATTTTCATTTTACGAACGAATTATCGATCCACGTTCGAGCTTAACAATGGGTACACTTTAATGGATTCTCGAATATTCAAAGCTGCGAAATGACTGTTCTACGTGGAGCTTTCGATCATAAATTCCTTTTTTTTTTTCTTATTTTGGTGCTTACTTACGCGAACGTGATTCATCACATCCGCTATCATGAGAGACGGATATAAATGTTTATGGAAACAGCTTACACAATTGATGTTATCAATGCTGATATATCGTGGATGAGAATTGCATTGTCGAGGGTCGGAAGGGCGAGAGGGAGAGGACGAGAGAGAAATCTAGATGAGAGATATAAACAGAGAGACACAGAGAAAGATAGAGCGAGGGAGGGGAATTCGAGAGGTCGATTCGCGGCCGTGTACTCGTTCGACGAGAGCGTAGCCAGCGTCCAACACGTACCTGACTGCATTCGTACAAGCGCGAAGCAAACAACCGCTCGATGCTCGTGGCAGCGGCGTTGTCCTCGCGATCCTACATGGCTAATGATCATTCCCCACCAGGAATTACTGTTTATGTACGAAACAGAATAAAAAGTATCCTCCCTTTTCCCCCATTCGTCTCTTCCCGACGCGTCTGCGCAAAATCCAAACACGGCTGACGGGCTTTTAGCGCTTTTTTGTCCTGATGATTATTTCGGCTTTCTGGACAACAAGGTTCTCTGTACTACTTGCAGTTTCATTAGTTTTTGTTATATATGTATATACATTTCAAGAATACCCGAGAAAATACCCGACAACTGGTATTATAAACGCGCTCACGGAAAAGGAAGTATTAGGAAATTTCAGAGAATATTCGTGACTCATAAATGTTCGTAATTAGTACAAAATTCCTCCACGATTTTCCGTTTTACAAAATTTTAAGTTATTAAAGAATGTTAATTTCTATTTATAAAGTATTTCTGTCTGCGATATTTTTCACCCCTTCAGGATCCAGAGCACTTGCCCATTAATTCTAATGAAGATTTCGCGACGCTGATGAAATTGAACTCGTCATGACGGTAGTGAGAGATAAAGTTGGCTTGCCTGGAGGTTACAAACACAGGAGCATGAAATTAGATAAGCACCCTCTTACTATTTTCATCAAAGTGTGTTTGAACGAGAACGTTACACACCGTTTCTGCACGAAATTGTTTTCTGTAAATTTCGGAGCAACAGAAATGTCTAATTCCGTTCCGAGAAACAGACATAAAGATTTTTATTCTTATCCGTGGACAATTTGATCATATCGGTGGATTCTCTCTGCTCTTTCGAACGAGCGGAGAGAAGAATATGGAGATACGGAAGCAAATCCCACGATAAATATTGTTAAGCTTTTTCTCGTTTCACCCCATAATACGAGCCCATTTCTCACTGGCGTCTGTAAATTTAACACACTTGCGACAATCTATTAAGTAATTTTTTTAATATTTTATTCTATATGCTTCATCCAAAAATCATGTCGGTATACGAGTCTTCAACATCAAAAGATTCAATATCTATATTTCACAAAAAACAAAGGATGAGAAAACAGAAAAATATGTAAAAAGTGGTGTACCAAAATATGTAAAAAGTGGTGTACCAAAAAGAATAAAAACGAAAAAAGATAAATAACTCTCAGTCTCTTCCATTCTACAGAGAATTGAATGTCTCTTCTGACATGTACGGGTTATCGTCAACGTCATAAAACAGGTAGCCTTTCCTTCTCTCGTCCTGGCTGCTTCATTACCTGTATACATTGTGTGTCTCTTCTATACGAAGCTTAATCCGTTAGTGACGTGAATACACCTCGAGAACGTGTGTACTGTCCCGAAGGACGACGAGTGGGTGGCATTGTCGTTGATGAATAGGAGTTGAATTGTAAAAGAAAAAACTGTTTTTACATTCTTCTCTTTCACCGGGCACATTTTTTCATCTTTTTTTTAGTCCAATGTAATTTGGCTTCATCCAAAAAAGTGATGAAAGATCGTGATAGACAAAAAGTGAGGATAACAAGAATTTATACTCTATTATTTGTGCTTCTTGTTTGTTTGCTATTTCTTTTTGTCCTTAATTCATAATGGGAAAAGAAATACAGATCATCATTCGTGGCATTATTGTGGTGAATTCTTTTGAATCATAGATAGAAAATTACTGTGGCAATTTCTTTTTTTCTATGTGACAATCATTCATAACTATAGGAAAATTCGTATCCAATTTTCACATTCCATACAAATAACATGTTTATCATTACCGTACAATGAATCGTATTAATTCATCGTATGCTTCAGAGACATTTGCAAGCTTTTGTGTATGTATATGTTACAGTTAGTGAAAAATTTGCCAATATACTCTCGTCCATGTTAGGATTTAGTTATTGGAACATTCAGCACTTTCGAGCATCCTCAATGGAGCGGAGCACGGGTGTAATTTCAATGTAATTTGGCCACAATATGTTGTCCTGGGTTAAGTCTAAAATGAGCAATAGAGGAAGTAATGGAGCTTCCAGAAGATAATTGCTTTCCTAAGTACTGTAGGCAACGTTTACAGACATCGGAGGTAATGGGGGATATAAGTATACCAGTAATTGAATGTTTGGCTATTCGTCCGTGGTTCCTGGAGGTTCAAACACTAGATATATGGAGCTGCTACTCCTCGTAACGCGAGCAGCCAAAACCGCAAGGAGTGAAATAGTGTTTCGTGTTTGCATCAAATCCGACTGAAGATTCGGTGACGCCACTTCAATTCAGTTAGACCACAACCATCATCCGTCAAACATTATCGTATGCCTGTAATATATGAGTTGTGTTATAACGCTCTTGCAAAGACATTAGAAGAAGATGAGTTTTCCGGTTAGAAACTTAATGTGATGTTTGAGTGATCTCATCAATAAAAATTCTGCTGCATGTTTTGGTCTGAAAAAATAATTTTTTCAAAGGAAAATAAAATTGCGCGTTACTCCATTTTTATCAAATAACTATCGACTATTATTTTTTCAAAACATTCATCATTTCGGAGAAAAATATGCGAATCCATAACCATCAGAGTACTTCGCGATACATGAAGGGTTTGATAAATTTTTTGGACGTTCATGTTCTATTAATTCATCAATAATTACAGCAAAATTAATCATACAAATTTTTTATTCAATGCAATGTATTTAAGTTTGAAGTTTTTTGTTAGAATTCAAATTTTAGCAATGCTAGAAATTTGTATTCCTTTATTTTGGATTTTTCGATTTCAAGTCAATGAGATTGATAATCTACAGAAAATTTCCTAATATTAGAAAACGAAGTGAAAACTTTTCCTTAAGATATTGAAAGAATTTTCAAAAGCATGGCGAAGGCAGATGGAATAACAAATATCCTCTTTCTGCTTTCGAGCTACTGAAGAATGGGAGAAAAAATATTCTTTTCATACAGATACAAAACCCAAACCGAGCAGGAAGGACGATCTATCACTGAAAATCTGTGCATTTCTCGGTGAAAAAAGTGCTCACATCGTTTTTAGCGTTGCTCCGGGTGCCAGGAAGAAAAGAAAGCGGAAAGAGGTTTCTAGAAAAATACCCTTTACATGGCGCATATACTTATATACGTGCACTCAGGGTCTCGGTTGCACTCGGAATGTGAGACAGAATCCAGGCAAGGTTTCGTCTCCTCGACACGAAAAATGCGTCCGGGAATGAAGGAGAAAAGAAGACGAGAGGAAGGAACGAATATATTAAATAGACATGCACTTGCACGTAAATGTACACACGCCGTTTGTGTCTGTCTTTTAAAATTCACCATTCACCAAAAATTGACAATCTTTCTTATAAGCTCGGCGATTTTTTTACTTTGCTTTGTTCTTTTTTTCTTATATTTTTACTGGTGTTTTTTATTCTCATTTCTTTCGTGTTTTCCTCTTGGTCATTGTATTCGGTTTATAGTTACAACCCGGAAAAAGTGCGGGAGCGTAAACCGCAACAGAGCGAGTACATAAATAAGGAAAGGAAAAAAAGGGAGGAAGATAATCTGAAGAGGCAAACGCGAGGAGGACTTCCATAATTCTTTTTCTCGATGTTCTTCTGCTCCGTTCGAGGTTTGAACGGAACAGGAGCAAGTGTCCACGCGGTTAACTTATCGCTGTTCGCGCTTTTCCCATCGTCGTCCTCTCGCGGAGTGGACGATCCCTCGCGGCGAAAGGGCGCTCGCTTTTCTTCGCGCCCGTCTCCTTTCTGACTGAACCGAGTCCATCCATCTTGTCTGGATTCTCCGGTGCGCTCTACGGGTTATTACGCTCGCCGCTTTTTCAAGTCTTTCGTTTTTTCTCCTTTTTAACGCGGATATACTCGATCCTTTTTTCTTCCTCCTTTTGATCTTTTATTTCCTCTTCTCCTACCATTCGGGAGCGCCATCACCGCTCTCCATCACATTTTTGCTGAAAAATTGCCGACTGGCCGAAAGCCCCTTAACCTCACCGACAGAATCTTGCTGTTTCAAGCACACTTAACGCCATGTGCTTTTCTCAAGATCCTCCCATCTAACATTTCAAAACTATATTCGTATCTTCCTTACGTTTCTCATTCCGTACGAACCGAATATCTTTCAGCAAAAGCTCTTTTGTATTTTATTAACTCATACAATTACTGTAATTAAATTGAAATGGATTGAAAAATTATCTCTTCCGTTTTAAAAATAATGAAATTTTTCGTTGGCGCTCTCTAAAAGAACGAACGGAAGACCGTAATTTCCTTCGATTTTTTTACCGCGCGCGCAGGACTAAATCCGGCAAAGCCCACGGTGAATGTAAATTCGAAAGAGGGCAGAATTCGGGTTTGTTCGAGGCCGTAAGCCGCAAAGTCGGTAGAAGGAAAGCCTTTGCGAAACAGCTCACGTTCGGGTGTCTCGGGTGGACTCTAAAGTTGGCTCGAAAATGGCGAACGTTGAAATACGAAGGTATAGCAGAGAGTGGGTACCGTGGATAGACACATAGAGATAGAGACAAAAAGGGGTGTGTGCTCCAGGTTTACGTATACGTCGAGAGAGTTGCGGGCACGTTACAACAATTCCCCTCATCGCCTGCTTTCGATCTCCTTTCTCAGCTCCAAAGCACGTGAGCTGTTCGATGTTCGAGGGAGATAAAAGGTTCGCGGTTAAGGAGGCGTTCAAAGGGATAGCCAGTCGCGTACTGGCGCGACCAGCAATTATCGAGACCTCGACATTGAATAAAGCTTCTTTCACCTTTGCGTAATGAGGTTGGCACCTCCATTGACCCGTGGCTAATAAGAAGGATCATTTCATATTTTTTAACGGGTTTTCATTTTATTTTTTGTATTATTTTTCATATAAATGCATTGAAAATGATTTCGCTTGAAAATAGTGGCTTCGTAATATATTGCTTTTTCTAAAAGCGTATTATTAAAGAAGGACAATTTTTCATATATTTAACGAAAACAATAAGGAAAAGGAATGCTTTGCACATTTTTCAAATTGGCAACAAAAATATTTTTCTCAACCCTTTTCGATTGAATTAATAGTAAACTGATTTTGTTTGCAACAAAAATATTAAATATACTTAATTTAATAAACAAATCGAAATCGAAATTGAACAAACAGCAATTGAATAATTTTGAAAAAAAATTGCCATTACTTTCTGTTTAAATTTCACAAAATTTCTATTATTTTTGTTATGTTACTACTGTAACACTAGAAATACTGCCACTCCGAAATTCACGCACGCATTATCCGATGATAACAAGTCTAGCAAGGTCGTTGCGTTGTTATCTTTAGCAACAGCCATCATCTGTAGGCGATGTGTCCTTTGAGATGTAAATACAGATATACAAATGTGTATATCCGTGTTTAGGAGTGTACACAGCCCGAGGAGATTATGAAGGAGAGACTTGGAATGTTGTGGGATGAGCGAGAGATCTGACTCGGTAAACGTAAAAAGATAGTAATATCTTCATTGGCTCGTGCGGTTCACTTTAACCGTAGTCGAGCATGCGAGTTAACGCCGTTCGTAAACAAATGTAGTGACAAAAGACGTAATTAACTTGTCAGTGTCGCAAAAACGCGAATATCCTATTTATCTTTCGCCGAGATGTTTTTTCCAAACCGATAAGATCAATTTGTTTTCCGCGTCAGAGTCAAAGTTTCTGCCGGCGGAAAAAGAAAGAGAAATCACCGAGAGGAGCAAGAAACGTAATGCATTCGGCTCTTATCTTCATAAAGGTCGTTTGTCCTCGACAGCTCTTATTCCTCTTGTCACTAATCACGTTTTCTCCTCCTTCCTCCTGTCCGCTTTTTTCTTGCCGTCATCATCACGCCTTTCCCCACAATTTCTTGGACAAAGGAAGAAAAAACGGGTCAAAAATTGCAATTTAATCTCTAAAATCTTCTTGATACCTCTCTCCTCGACGCAGCTCCACTAGAGACTGAAATTAGCAAAAGAGCTTTTGGAGTCTCGCTTCGTTTACTTCAGCATAAAACTCTCGTTTCAATTTTCAGCTGGAAATTGAACTCCCTCACGGTTCCCCCGCTTTGCACAAGTTTTCCCAAAAGACTGACGGATATTCTGTGAAACGTCCAAGCGGTCGTCTTACGGCTCTGGAACTGACGAGCCCTCTATTTAAAATTTGTGACGGGTACAAAAACGAGGTACAATATCTCGGACTTTTTGACCCGGAAGCGCGAAGCTCCGTTTGGGAAGTACTGAATGAAAGGGAGGTCGGACGTTGGATCAAAGCAAAAAAGGGAGAAGAATCGGAAAAAGAAGAAGTAAGAACTTTGAGTAAGAAAGAGGCCGGGAGGGAAAGTTTTCAGCAAAGTTTTCCCGCGGCGCTGATAAATATGGAAATTAGAAAACTCCATTAATGACAAACTTGGGACAGCCGGAACACAGGAACGGTGGCAGGCTAGCACGGTGGATTGCTGTACAAGCTCTCACTGTACTTTGAGTACTCGACGAGAGGAAAAAACGAGAGGGAGGGAAAAAATTCTCCATCTCTCTGGGAGACGTCGAGGTGATCACGGAGAAGTTTGGAGAATGGCTGCATTTAATGCACGCGAGCTCCAGCACGTGTGCACATATAAATTGTCCTGACAAGAAATTATAAAGTAAGCTGACAAAAATGAGAGTTTACGTTTTGAGGAATGAAAAAGAAAGTATATGGAACATCTGAGGTACAAAAATTTGTTATTCCTGAATTAAGCGATCGATGTCTAGTGAGCTAACTCGTAAAATAAGTCGTATAAATTCTGGAAGTAAATTGAGAGAAGATCAAAGTCTTTGTGTTTTACGTTTTAAAATTACTTTGTTTAAAAAAAAAATATTTTTGTGAATGAAAAAAAATTAGAGGGCTGAGGTGTGTGAACTTTTTATTCCCAAAAGTATTCAATTTCTATATAATAGGTTAATTGGTAAAATGAGTTGCCATTTGAGCAGACAGCTATTAATCGACATTCATGTCGAGCCTAGAAGGAAATCGAGAGAAGATAAGACTCAACGAGGTTTAAGAATTACTTTGTTACCCGAGGGAACATTTCCAGTGTCGCGTCACGTTTTTTTTTCTTTTTATTCTCTTTCGTCTTATCCTTCCTCTTCGTTATCGGTTCATTATTATCGTCAATCCGCAATGCAGTTGCCGGAGATGACGGGAGCGAGCCCGATTTTTGCTTTTCGCGTTTCTCCTTTTTTTCATTCCCCGCTCTAGATTACTCGCGATGCTTTGTACAGATAGAGTTTTCATCGTAAAAGCCCCGTGGGTTCGGATCGACGCTTCCATGTGCATATGGGTTAGCCGTGCATTTTTTCTACGCCTACCACGATCATGCTTCACGGATATTATCCTCCCGCGGGAGTTGGCAGGCCACTCAGCGTGCATCCATCCTGAGACTTTTTTACAAACTGAGTGCCGCTACGTTGAACGCCATTTTTCTATGGAGAGTTATGTGTACAGAAGTCGCGAATATTTATTTTGTCGCCAAAAATCGATTGTTGACGACGTGCCAAAATCAAAATTGAAAATAAAATTGCCTTGATAATGTACACGACTATATATTACACGGTTCATTTGATTTTAATAACTTCCCAGAGTTCATTTTGCAAGTCAGTTCACATAATTGACGTATCGACGAACCAATAGCTGTCAATACGTTTAATTTCGAGCGTCATATGTCAAAATTATACATCAAATTTCTATTTTACACGAACTTTCGAGTGAGTCGCAGCAACGAATTTTGACTCTTTAATTTCATTCGCGGGCTAATGTGTTCATACAGCTCTAAAAAGCAAATTTTTCCATATAACTTGATTTTTTATACTGGTAACTCAATTGGCAGAAAATAAGAGAGTTCAAGTAACGAATTCAAAACGCCGCAAGGATCATCTCGGATGAACTCATTATGCTAGCTTGCGTATAGCATTTGGAAAATATGAATAAAATGCAAAGAGATATACGTAATGAATATGTTAATAAAAATCGATAAAGTAAATATATGAACTCTTTAGAAATTGAAATTTCGCAAGACTCCATTCTCATGAATACTGAACAAAGATTTTGATAAGTTTATGCTAGGTCATTTGATGGACAAATAGATTACGAGAGTATATAAATATAGGATTATCAGCACAATGAGAAGCTTCAGTTTGGCAAAAAAGAAGCAAAGTAATATCTGAAAGAATAAGTAAAAATTGAAAAAGATAATACGAATCGCGAACCAAAGATCTTTTCGGCCTAGGCCGTTAAAAAAATTTTTTTTGTGTCGAAAAGGCAAGTTTTCCGGTTTTTACAAGAACTTACACAACCATTGAAATATTGTGGAGAGTAAAAAATCGTGATTAATCGTTCTTCGGTAACTCGCAGAATTAGAATATATTGTGGAATTCTATTCGGTTCGTTGGCGTCAGTTAACACCGGCATTGATCACCGGTTTAATCAGCACAGGTGATTGCGATAATCAATCTTTATCGATCGCTCGTTCCGGTCGGGAGAACGTTCCCGATTCGCGGGGGCGCGGTAGCATTCTCGCGATATCGACAATTTCCCGAATGCCCGGCCCTCGTCTCGTGGGAGAAGCTGGTGTATTCCCTCAGCACGTGACGGGAAATTGGTAAAATTTAGTTATAACCAATTATAGGATCCCATGTGTGTTTTCGTCCTCGATGATGAGGCATTTTGTTCTATCACATCTCAAATTTAATGGTGAACGCGCGAATGCGTACTTTCTACCCCCATCCGCGCACCGATGATTTCACTCAAAATTATTTACCATTAAATGACTCTTGTATCGATGAAATTTTACATCTTCCAATATGCTAATTACTCGCGGTTATCGTCGAAACATTGGCTTCGGTACACACACGCTTCAAAAATTGCACTTTCGATTTCTATGTTTGGAATAAATTCATTTCTTTATTCATTTTGATTTATTTTTATTCAATTAAATATCTCCTTCTGATTTTTACAGATTGCATTCCTATTCATCAACTTCTTATTTCCATTTCTTCCTTTTCTCTGTTGTTTCAATAGCTCTACACCTGTAGGTAAGATTCAATATTTTTCATTTTGGAGAACTTTTCATTACTATACTCGAATACTTTGAATACTTTCACCGAAAGATATTTGCTACCCCTAATTTTGAATTGCGGTCGATCGACAAATTGGATTTCGTCAACTTGTCGCTTTCCTCGCGAGGGCGCGTCAGAGCGATGCGCAGGCTCGGAACTTCTAATTCGAACTTTACGTACGTAAGCCTAATAGCTTCACTTGCTTACTTTGGCTAACAAGCTAATCTGAGAGCTCGTTCGAAGCTTCTTGCCAACATGCCGGCTACCCCAGAATCGCCTAAGAGCTTCACGCTGCAACGCCGCCATTCCTGTATATGTTTGGACGCACACAGACCTCCGGAATGTACACGATGTACAGGAATTTCGTACGTTCACTGGCGAACGTCACTGAGCCAATTCTCCGAGCCCTCGAAACTCCACCCGACTCCCACAGGGACCTGTACGTGACGTCCCTGGCCAAACTCGATACGAAATGGTTTATCAAGGCTGTTTCCACTCCCTTGATAATTGTAACGGAATAGCCAAACTTTTTGTGGATCATACATCGATGTGAGAAGTTTGCCAAAAAAAGTAACCACTTTATATTTTTCTACGTTATCGAATAATATTATCGAGATATTGGAAATTTTTCTAAACCATTAGAGAAGGAATTGATTATATATAGGCTCCATATGGAAATGAAATGTTTGCCAAGATAAATATACATTTTTAAGAGATTCATTAATTCTCTTATTACAGTCTGTCGTAATAGAGAGGAGATTATATGATATATAATATATTATATGTATGATTATACAAAATTATATATGTATTTTGATACTATTTTGTATGTTACTCTTCGATCAATGATAAAAAGCGTAATCAATATATACGAGAATTTTTTTATATGTGTGTGTATGTGTATGTATAAAGGAATGGTTGGACTATATTTCGGGACAAGATAGTTCGGGCGTGGTCAAGTTAGCATTACGTCAGTACCAAGCAGAGTCTAGCTAAAGCCGCAGCGATTTAATGCCACGTATAGCTCGACGTAAAGGAGAAAAGGAGGAAGTTGGCGCCAAATGGTCGCAAATAGCTAGGCGAGTTGGACCTGAGGTTGCCCGCTTAATTGGCCGCGTTCTCTACTGTCAACGAAGCCAAGTTTGCCGCCTCCTTTCATCGTGCAAAAGAGGGTTGGATGGGAGAAGCGGCTGGGTCAAGTAGAATTCAAGTGGATGAGACGTAGATTGGAAATTTTTCTAGGTATATCGGCAAACTAATTTTCTCAGGTCGTTCAAAAATATATTCCCTCGAAAAGTATTGATTTTGATTTGCTCCAGGGAGTTCGCATCACCTGGGAAGGTCAATCTTTAATCTTGTTCGTTCGCTCGATGCTCACAAACTTTTTCAACCCTTTCAATGCCCGCGAAGTGTAAGCTCAATGCGGCAAAGTTACAGAAGGGAAAATCATGAAATTCCTTGCTTCCCATGTTGAGGGAATGAAACATATTATATCGTGAACCGAGAGCGTCGGAAAGGGAGAGAAAGAGAGAGAGAGAAAGACTGAGACAGAGGGACAGGGAAGAAAATCGAAAACTTGAAAATTTCGGCAATTGGAAAAGTTTTGGGTCTTCAGTTGAAAGTTGGGATAGGTCAAAAAAAAATTCAGTGAGCCGTTATTGCCCGTTCGAAACTCATTTCAGGGATCAAGAATCAGCCATCGAAAATACATGAATGAAAAAACGAGATTTCCCTCAGGTCGTAAATCCAATGACTGTTCAAACGAAACGAGAAAACTCTTTGAAAAGAAGATTTTATGTTTTCTCGACTGATAAACAGTCGGTACTCATCAACGGGGTTCCTATGCTTCAGCGCGATACATTGAATTAAAGAGAAAAAGGTAAAATAGCAACGAAAAAGAGCAAAAGAAAAAAGGAGAGAAAGAAACGTGGTATTTCAAGAGATTCTTCAAGTTTCGCTATGCCATCAACGTCAAATTGCACGAATGGAAAATTTCCGCGCAGGGTAGAGCGCACACTCACACGAGTATTCATCGAGTTCAACAGATCCGGAAAAATTCATGCTCTTTAGACAGATATACGGGCCCGTTGCCGAGCCAGAAATTTTAATAAAGCTCCGACATCAACCGACGAAAGCACAAGCGATGTTCATTCATTCTTTCTATATTCTCCTTCCCCTTTACCTCTTTCCCGTCTCGATTTTTTCTGTGCGCGTTCACACAGTGGTACTATACATCATATTTGTCGGCTTTTCAGGCCTGATGCACACGTACATCGTGTACTCGATTCTCATTTTTGTTTGTTCCCTGGACCGAATCCGGCGCGATCTCACTCTTACGACTTGCACGAAGCTCTTCCTTATTTCTACCGGTCAAAGACACCGATATTGTGAAAATGTGACATTTTTTTCATGTGTTGGGTTTTTCCGTCTTTCATTCTTTTTTCGGTCCAGCCAACGAGTATTATCGCCAAGGGAGATCGTCTGCCGATGGGAGTGCTGTCGAGACGTAGTCTCGAGTTATTCTTTTTTATATTTATTTTCTTTTTCTTTGGCTTTTTCTCTATCGCAAAATATGAAGTGACGATTCTGGATGAAAAGGAATGAGTGCATTGTCTCGAATTTTATTTTCTTTCTTCAAACTCAAGTCTGTAGAAAAAATAAAAAAACAATACATTCGATATTGTTCTTTCATATTATCATGAACAATTGGTAATATTAAATTTGGTTTTAACCACAAATTTCAAGGGAGAGATGAACGGAAAAGTGATTCTTCTTTCAGTTATGAGCATCTGCTAATATAATTGGGTGGCTAAAAGACAGACATAAATTTGCAGCCGAGAGCAATCGGATCGCATCAACGAAGATCTCAAGAGAGAAAAGCTTGGGAATCGTAAAATACCATTACAGATCGAAACCCTAAATTTCTTTTCTCTGATTTTATTTCGCTTTTATCGCATGTACAGATGGCTGCAGACAAGTCAATGCTCGTTAGAGAGCGACAGTTACGTGAATCGTAAAATATATCCCGTGCCGATTCTTATTATATGGGAAATTGTTGTTCGCTCGAGTGCTCGTCACTTCCTTGATAACGTGGATACGAAAGTGCGTACGCGGAGAACGCTGTTCCCGCCAGGATAACGAAAAAGGGCTGAAAAAGTAGATTCAACGAGATAACGCTCACACCGTTGTTTTTATCCCTTTCTGAGACGCTCGAATACTCTAGGGAAATCCGAGGCGATACGACTAAGTGGATAAAAAATGACGAGTCGTCAGACTTTCTTTAGAAGATAGATTTAATGTGATTTAACAAAAAAATATAAAAGAAGAGGTTCAAAATGAGAAACACATTTTGCAAATTTTTGATTACATTAGAAAAGCAATATATGAAAATGATGCAGTCATATATTTGGATTCAAAAATAAACAAGTTGCACAGACAGATTTTTACGCTTTAAAATCCTGAAGATTCAAAAACACGAAAGTTACGTGAATGTCAGAAATTTTTTACGAAGCGAATAACCGGAAAAGAATAAAAAAATAACAGACGAAAAGTACGTTTGAGCATTTAGACAGAATCGTAACGCAAAGTTTCCTCCGGATGGCGCGATTCTCGTTCATTCACGGTTCACCGAATTCAGTGAGAGTCTCTCGCGCGTGTCATTGGATCAAGCTCGAACTGTGTATCGCGTACGTATATAAACGTGTAACATAAAGGTTTTATTCCCTCAAAAACCCGAACAACTTTTTTTTGCTGATGCGTGTTCACACTGATGTCTCTGGTGGTCTTAAGCGTATTGTACATAGAAACCACAGTTACCAAAAGCGTAGGCAACGCACGAAGAGTTGAACATTTTTTCAACGTAGCACGATGTTAATCGCAATGATAAGTTTGGTAAGTTTAGGGGAAAACAGTAGACGTGAAATGTCAATAGATCTACAAATTGATTGCAGGTTTTATTAAAATATATAAAATGGACCTCTGCCGAATATCCGTTGTCAAAATGTGGTTACCTGAAAAATTTTCGTGCGGTTTTAACGTTTCGATAAATCGTTCAATCGAGCAATTAAACTGAAACGATTTCATCCAGGAGTTATGTTTAAATGAAATCGAGCATCGGTTTTATTTCAGGATCATCAGAAAATCGTTTAGAATGTTTATTCATTCGAATTTAATTTCGCCTGGAGATTCTTGCGATTAGCAAATACGCGGTTAGTACATTTTAGTGTGTGGCGTGAAAATCTCGGCAACTGACACGGAATAGACAATGGAATAATGTAATAAAAGCGGACTTACGGTTGCCAATTTAATCGATAGACATGTGGATCGCGAATTTGATGATTCGAATACCGTCCGAATTTTCCGAAACAACGAGCTTTTCATCATCGTTAACGATGCTGCAACTTTTGCAAATGCCTATGGAATTTTTCATTTGTGTTCGTAAACCGATAGAAAGTTGTACTGTAGTGAAATCGTACCAGGTAGTTTCAAGGCTTGTCGATATTCTCCGATTTTATTCTCGCATTATTTTCTGATTAAAATTCTGCTTTACAAAGACAGAATATTCTATACATTAAAGACGAAAACTATTCCATGATTTTTTTCTTGTGAATTAAAAACTGCTTGATTTAACGTTTGTTATGATTTAAAAACCAAAAAATATTGATTATTTTGTAATAGGCGACACGAGAGCAAGTACATACATTTAGAAAGCGATTGGTTTTTTTTTGGCAGAATTATCGGTGGAATATCTGCACCGAAGAGGAAAAACGGAAAATTTCTTGTTTTGCAGATACGCTTCATTGACTGGCAACGCGCTGGGGATTTTCACAGATGATTGAAAGGAACGTCGTCGAATCGACGTTTCAAGGCTTACTTGGCTTTACAGCAATGATAACGACAATCGTGATGAAACATTTGTGAGAAGAAGTTGAATGAAAAATGTTCGATTCGTCGTTGAATAACATTTTTATGTCTAAATATGCTCAAAACTAATGAAATGTGACTGTCAACAATTAATCAAATTTTTTATAAATCAAAATGACGATCTAAGAATAAGAATTGTCTACAAATGTGCACAAGTACTTTTATAAAAATTTTCGAAGAAATTTTTGGGTGGAGCAAAGTTTATAGTTCAGAAAAAGAGAGAAGGAAAGAAAGAAAGCGTGAATGAATTTATCGGGAGGATCCGGGCTTAAATCGTATGCGACGAGAGACGGAGATCGCGAAGCATTAATATCGATGTGCATAAAGGTAACGATAGGCGAGCAAGTTGTTTACTCAGGAAGGAACCTGCGATTCCGAGGGAAGAATATGGCACAGAGATCCAAGAATATTCTTAGTAATCCCTATTCATCAGGCAAACTTTGAAAACCCGGGACGCCAATACGGAGAAGGAAAAGAACGAATTGAGCTCCAAAAACGGGGACCTTTTAATTGCAGAAGCGGAAAGGATTTTGATAAAAGATTTCCAAGAGACAGCACAAGGAATTTGACTGAACCTCGAGTAATGAAAGCTTTCAGCGTGAAAGCAGTGAATTTATTTTATTATCCTCACAAAGTGCACGATTCTAAATGAAAGTATCAGACTGATGGTTGAAGAATGTCGATTAAATAATCGAAGGATTTAATGAGGAGCGGAAGATAAAAACGTTCGAAGAAGTTATTTCAAATTCAAACAGATCAAAAATTATGATGAAGTAATCAAAACCTGATAGATTCTCTATATAGTAATAAAAAAGTAGCGAAAATTAAATTGAGAAAAAAAAATTTTCTTCCGAGTCATCTCTAAATCGTCACAGTGTGCGGGTTGGGACGAATTCTCGGCTACATCGGCGGAAGACCGTCGGTGGGGGCCACCATGTCGCAATCCGATTCAAACGAGGCCAACAGGCCGCAAATGCACGCTCAAAATCAGGAAGATCATTTAGAAAGCCAAAATGAAAATGCAAAGCATAACGAGGCACCAAACTGCCAAAACGGCCGTGCAGACCTCGTAACGAAGATAGCTGATAACCCTAAGCCAGACATGTCCAATGGTTTCGAAAATAGAACGATTGATTACGAAAGGTTTAGTGGACACGACCGAAACCATAGTAGTGTAGGAACGTTTCAACAGCCGACTAGAAATGTTCAATATACAGCAAACCCTGATTTACCGCCAGATTATTCTTCTACTGGCCAACAAAGTATCCAGTACCCGACATTGAGGCGTACATCGACTACTGGCCAACCTGAAGACCGTCATCCAATGATCGCCCAATTACCACCCCAACAATATCAGTCGGACAAGCCATCGAACGACCGAGTTCAATTCGTCTCCCAGACGAGCACGCAAACGCTTCCTGTCCAGGCGCAACCACACTTCGTGACCGATTACGTGACTGACACGCCGTACGCGCATATCCGCTCTGGACAATTCGAGGTCAGGTCACAACTGTACCCACAACAACAGCAGCAAGTAAGAGATTACGGTGATCGCGCTGGTTATGTTACAAGAGACATTACGTATCGAGAACAAACCGGAGCAACGCTCTTCGCACATTCACAGAATTCAGGAACTACTGTATTTACGGGTACTGGACCCTATGTGACCGTCCAACATCCTGGATCGCAGTTATCATCACAATCTACTAGTCCACAGCCTCCTTATTACGCAGGAGTTATCTTGCCTAACCAGCCTCCACCTGGTTATGCACAATACACACAAGGACAACCCCAATGCCCGTATAGCCAATACCCTCAAACAGTGATGAATCCCATTCCTTACAACTCACTTGGTTCTGCGTATCAGCCGCAACAGTTTAGCCAACAATCACCTAATCCGCAGAGATTCTCTCAAGATTTATCACAATATCAGACTCAGCCAATAATTCAGCCAATTGCACAAAACGTCATGATTGGGCCAGAAAAAGGAAGCGGGCGTGGACCAAAACCTATGGTCCCACCTAGAGGAAATTCAAAAATAACTCATACAGATCCTAACTTAAGAAAACCTGGAAATGCTGAAAGTCTACCACAAAAGTCTAGCACACCATTGCCCTCGAAATATGAAACTACGATTGTTCAGAATTCTCAAGTTTCGCAGGATCAAGTAATCAGGGGAGAAGCAACATTGTTGATTGCTGGCCAGGTTGGCCCTGATGGACAGGAGCGACGATTTTTGTCACCAATAAATCAAAATCCAAGAACGAGGCAGGATGGTCTTTATGTTGACGTGAATGGTGAACAGGTTGCGAAATCAGTAGACGCAGGTGGTTCAGATAGTGGTCTGTACGTATCAAAATCTGAGCATAGGAAATCAGTTTCTGTAGACGTTACAACGAGCTTTCAGAGACGTAACGATACAATAACTTTCACATTTCCAGGTGATAATAATCAGCAAGATTCAATGCGCAAGACAGCTTCATTAGGTGACCGAAAGAGGCCGGATAGTGCCCAAATTTTCCCCGTGGAACCTAGACGTACTGAACCAGTTCTTCGAGTTCCTCCTATGACATTTGATCCTCGGCAGGAAAATCGTAAAAGTGTTGTCGGGGATAGAAAATCAGAATGGGGTAATATCAGTCCAAATCAACGTGCAGGAACGATATCGAATCAAGAGAATCGGCGATCGGATTATTTTGAAGAACATAGGCGCTCGCCTATGAACCTCGATGGCAAGAGGTTGGAAGAAGTCCGTCGATCACCGATGCCATTCGTGCCGATTAGAGATCCGTCCATCGACCGTGCCGCTCAAAAAAGCCCATCGTTTGGTAACCAAAATTTTGAAAAAACTCGTCAAGAACTGGCTATGTGGGCCGAACATCGACAGCGTCAGGAACTCGAACGTGGTATATGCCCTGGCCAAATATTCTCAACAAGCCCTCGATCTCGTAATCAATCCGAGGAGAGACGAGATCCGAGGACAATTTCACAGATAGATGAACCAAGGAAGGATCTACGCTTGCCACAAACTGCTTTTCAGCCGATATCAAATATAACTCAGAGCAGTATCATGGAACAACGGAGACACCTGCGCCACGTTAGCGCCGATCTAACCAAGCATATGGATTTGTCGAGAAAAGATTTTGATGATCAACCAATTTCTGGCTCTGTAGCAAATTTGGTGCCCGTTATAGGTGGCTCTATAATGTCACAAAGGGCAAGTCCAAATATTTGCCATCAGTATCCAGCAATGAGTGAAGCGAAATTAGATTCGAAAACTGTGCAGTTGACAGTAGTGACTGACTTTGGAGATAGCCACGTTCCAAAACTTAATGTTGATCAATCCGATCATATAATTCATAGCCATAAAAAGAGTCACAACGTCTCGATGAATTTACTTACACATAGTAAGAGCCAAGCCGATAATCTGCAGAGTCAAACAGATGAACGAGTTGAAAACGAAAAGAGTGAATCTCAAACGCAACAAATATTACAAAAGCCACAACAATTACAGCAACAACAGAATCAGCAAAGTTTAGATATGATTTCTGAGAAACTAAGTCAATTTGAGAGACAGCACAGTGATCTTCAAGCTAAACTGCAGTGTTTGCAAAATCAAAATCAGATACTGGATAAAGTCACGCAGTTTCAACATCAAGCAGACCTTCAAGTGCGATTCCAGTGTCTTCAAGAAGGTCAGCCCAGTGAAAAGGATGGAAAGCAAACGCAATATCAAGGAAAGAGCCTGATGCCAGAGTTACATCCTATAAAATTAAGCCCATTACCGGACCACTTGCTTGAACAAATGGGTGAAAAAGTGATGCCGGTACAGGAACAGCAGCAAGTTTTGCACCGTCAATCCCTTCATGCTATTCCGACCTATATATCAGCCCAAAACCTGCAGAGTCAAGTTTGCCAATCTTTGACCTGCGAACGGCTCTCGCCCCGCTTGCCACTTGTCGATTCCGCGGATCCCAGCATCGCCACTGGGCAAATAATCCTCCCGAGCAATCCGGAATTCGAGAGAAGTGACAGCGCCCGTAGCTCGTTGCAGTATCGATTAGCCTGTTCGTCTGACGTTCCTGAGAATGTCAACGTCGCGGCATCCACCTCCGGTGCGGCGAATGCAAAAACTCTTTCAGCATCAACTAACGTAACTGGCACCTTAAAAAAAGTTCCACCAGAAAAGCCACCAAGAACTTCGCTCATAGCTCAATCGCCGGAGACCGAGGTAAATTAATACTTTTTGGTACATTTTATTAGTCATTATGTACATTTTCATATATTCCAATGTTCATAAATTTTTTGAATTTAATTGTGCAATTTGAAAGTAAATTGATTAGAATGGAAGAAAAACTTTACGGGGTGATTACACAATTCAAAATATTAGTTTTTATTGAATCAAATACAAGTCCATGACAGTTCAAAAGGTGATAACAAGAGATCAACGGAAGATGAGAATGAAATATCTCCATGCAGGGTTTGCCCATGAAATCTTGTGGACTCACAGTTGTACGTTCATCTCATATGTGCAAGGTCTAGTATAGTATATTAGTCGAGATTGCTAAGGGGAAAAGACGTATCTCGGGCAGAGGACTCAAGTAACTGAGAATCAGCAGGCAGAAAGCTCATTGAAACCCGGTTCCGAGGAGCTTTGAAATTCCCTTTGATATTGTGCACCGCTCATTTACGACAGATGAGGATACTTGCATATAGTCGACGGCTAACTAATGTCGCCATGGAAAAGTAAGCCGAAGAATTACGTGTCTAAGAGTTCATTACGCTATTCATTTTTGTGTATACATCCCTGAAGCTTCCGGAATTCATCAAATTGTGAAACTATAATCAGCTTAATGAATGAATGAATGAACGTTCGTCAATATGTCCATTCCTTTTTAATTATAAAATAATTTGGTAAATATTCCTCATTATTCGGATTGAGATTTATAGAAATTCTTCACATACGTTTTCTAAAAAGACCGCCTGATCTTTGTCGGTCTGGAAAAATATTATTGTAATAAAAATGTACACTTTCGATGATCAGTAAACACGAATACGAGTTCGTTGTATTGTGAAATCGTTGCAGTGGATGGAAATAAAAAGAGTGAGGTAAGCAAAGAGTACAGGAAAGATATTTTGCAGTTTCGTGCTTTCTGGTGAGCGCGATAAGAGCGACGAATTGTCGGAATTACATGGAAAAATATAACGCGCTTGCAGGATTAATTTCAGCAGAGTGCTTGCAGCTTGCCGGGATATACGTTCGAGGTACAAGTTAGATAACGAATAACAGAGTTTCACGGCAACTTTCCCTAAGAGAAGTGAGTTACCAAAATGAGAAAAATAACAACGGAGAGAGCCAGGAAAGAGATGAAACTCGCGCAGGCTCAACGTATAACTGATGGGAAATGGAAACATCCTTGATACATTTTTTATTTATGTACGTGTGGGTGCGAGCTGTGTGAATTTATGCGAAGTATTTGCGAATCAAACTTGGGTCCGGAAAGTTCGCAACTTGGGCAAAAAATAAAAGGAGGAACGGGGACGCAAAAAAAACGCACATCTCTGAGGGTCTTGTATGCACACAGATTACTCCATCGCCTTGTACATTACTTTTCTAATATGAAGAAAGTGCTGTATTCTTCTTTTTTTAGATTCTCTTTTTTCTTTCACATGTGCGAAATGCCTTTCGAACATAGTACAAGTTCTAATGCGCGCAATATGTGCCCATGAGTAAATCCATCATCGTTTACGGATGAAATAAAGTTTTGATTTGTGAATATCATGAAGGACTAGTAACAATTTGTCGAGTGTCTATGGAGCAAAGGAATTCATTAAGAGTAAACAAAAACGATTTATCGATTTTCTAATTCTTAATTCTATTCGAAAATTTGCAAAATGTTTTTTGTTATTACCAAAAAATTCAAGATCGAACTTGCTTGTATGGACCTGATTTAAAAATTGACAAATCAATATTCGATTTCTCCGATTTTTGGAACGTCAAGTAAACCTGGAGCGACAGAAATTTAAGGTGAAAAAATAGTTCGTCAAAAATTCCACACTCCAAAATTTATTCGTTAAATGAGATGTTTGTTATTAATTATATAGGGTAAGGCGAGCCATCTGTGTACACAGATTAATGAAAATGCGGCTGCAATGCACATACATATCTTCGCGTACCCCATCATTCAGGCTTATGCACACGTACATACATAGAGCGATGCGACTCATGAGAACTTTATAGCCTGTGTGCGATCGGCTGTATAACGTTGTAGTCGTTTCAAGGTATGGTGGCCATGAAGCACGAGGCTCTTTCCTCGCTTTGATCGATTAACTTGAAACTGCGAGTAGTTTCGAGACAATCATGAAAGTATCAAATACAAAGAAACATATATATAACTAAAAAAATGGTGATATGATCCTTTTCTTTACTACAAACAAATGAATAGAACTACTAAATTATTTTAAAAATGAGTAGTGCTCTAAATTTCCTGACTGAAAAATTAAAAGTGAGTTTTCCATATATTGGTGAGGAAGAGAATATTAAAAAATGGGAAGAAACTGTTGCAATAAAAAGTTTTGAGTTTCCTGTATCAGTAAAAGAAAAAGAAGAAGTAATAAAAAAGAGTTAGATCGATCTAGTACAACGTTTTTATTATTGCTCTCCACCCCATTCGTTTTAGAATAGATTGTGTTTGCTCTCAATCAACGAGCTTTTTGTAAAGAACGTTATACTCGAGGGAAAAATCTGAAGCTCTGTTCGAACCGTTACTATTTTAAAAAATTGTATCAGCCATACAAATCTACTTCGGCGGTTTTCATGTACAATTCTCAATATGACACACTATACCGTTTGAAGTTTTGATCCTTTTTTCAATTTCATAGTAGTAGTATAAGATATACTATAAATATATACAATAAATTGAATCTGTTCGAGAAATATACATATCTTTAACAAATTAAAAATTATTTATGAGTAACAAAATTTGCCAAGGAAGTCAAATTTCGATACTGAAAATTGTATAACCTGGTACATTGATGTTGTGAAGTGTAGTTGGTTACAATTCCAGGCCTGCGCGTTGAAATGTTCATAAAGAAACTTCTCAAAAGAAACAATTTTTTTTCCAATCCACTTACTAAGGATCAGGAAAAAATTCAAATTGAAAAAAGGCAAAGAAGAGATCGATCTCGCGGTGGATTCCAACCTGGTGAGTTCAGCGAGGAATAATTAGGTCCATATCGATTTTTCAGCCCCAGCATCGAGGAAACGGTCGTCCGGGAGAGAACGTTCGAAGCGTCTCTTTCTCTCTTGCGTTTCTGAACAGGCACGTTTTTGCTTCACCAATATTCTTTATGATTTTATTCTCGCGTTATCGTACTTCTTGCGAGACAATCTGGCCTTTTCGTTCATTCAACATTATTAGCATTTTTCAATTTAATTGTTAATCAACGGGTCGTTGGTTATACGTTTGCTCATTATGTACAATTGATTGAATTTTGAATGAGATCCATTAGCTAGAAAGCAATTTAAATGAGCGAACACTGTTTTGTTACACTGTTTATCTTTCACAAAACCAACAAAAAGAATTCTCCACCCCAGGAGGTGCTATCGGAAAAATAATGAAAGTCTTGATAAAAGATTTTTTAATTCCGGAATTAAACAAAGAACAGAATAAAAAATGATTAAATTACTTCAGAAGTATTTTATTGAAATTTGTATTTATTTACCGATTCGTGTAACTTGTTTGTCTATTTTCGAAACACTTTTTTTCCATAAACTAAGAATAAGAATTTTCAAATTTAACGATAGAATTCAAATCGTATAGCGATCAGTTTCGCACGTACGGACGGTAAAATTTGACTATAAGTGTTTTCCCATTTCGTATTATATTCTTCGTTGTTATACACGTTTAACGATATAGCAACTCGATAAATCGTCTCGAGTCTTTTTATAACATCGCGTGTATGGAAAATCGTGTTGTTTCCAACGGAATCTTTACGCGACTGTTGCTCATTCGAAAAAAAAGATGGGAAAAAGAAAATAAAAAAGAGGAAATATCCATGACATGGAGCATACTTTTCCGTAAACTTTCAAAGTCTTTCCATTCCCTGTGACGTGAACTCGTGAAAGCTTGTCGAACGAAGATCGAATGGTTCGAACGCACGTTCTCGTCGAAAGAGAGACGCATGAACGTATATTTTTGCATGTACACGAGTAACGAAAAGTTTCTCTCAGATCTCCCGAATCCAGCCCTTCGCGATTCAATTCTGCCATCTAGCAATGCGCATGATCGATCTCTCAGTTCTTGCGCCATTCGTCAGCCACAGCCGGACGCGCACAGGGATTTTTACAGAAATGAGCTGTTGCCAAATGAAACATTTTCCAGAAATATTTTTTCCTGCACAGCAAAAATTCTGGGGCCATAAAAACATAGGAACAAGGGAGTGAAGGTGAAAATGTACACTTATGTTTTTTCAGATTCCGTGTTTCAAAGATTAACGAGAACTTTAGTGGTTTACTGAAATGGATACATTTGTTAAGGAAAAATAAACCAAATCGTTTCGAAATTTTAACATAAACTTTTATGTGTGGAAACTAAAATTTCGTACAAAATACTTTGTCTCATAAACTTTTATTGTTGAAAATGAATTTCATGAATTTTAAACTGTGTAATTTTTCGTTTTTCAGAAAGAATAAAGTGAAGGTGAAAATAGTCATATTAAGGTTTTCGAGGTGTTGTTCCTTAACGATTAATGATAACTTTACGATATCTACTGAACTGGAAAATTTGTGACAAAACTTTATCAGAAAATTTTAAATGTAAGAAATCAAATTTCATACTAAATTATTTTTGTCGGTTATTCTTATAGTTTGCCAAAATGAACGTCGTGTAGATTTGGAACTTTTTTTGAGAAGTTTCAAATTTAAGTTCTTTTTTATTTCATAAAACAGGTTGATATTGATAATGATCGGAAACAATCGAAGGTCGGCACGTGTACGCGGTCTCGGATTAGTAAGAGAATAAGTCGAGGGTGGGAAAGATCACGGAAGCGAGGAAGCATCGAATTCAATAGTTGATAATCACCGAGGGGATTGTATAGTTATATAGTTTAGGAGCACAGTGTGCGGTCATTGATGTCCGGTTCGAGTGCGGCAATTCCTCACAGGATCGACGCATTTACATGTTCGAATATTGAGCCAAAAACGGACACTCTCTCTCCAACACAGGCCGTAGACACTAGAGTTTACATCTGCACGAACCCTGTGATTGGCCTAATTGCGGCTCGCAAATATTTAAGATTATTTGGGATAAACCGTTCAATTATCTATCAATGG
The DNA here is from genome assembly GCA_030522605.1 of Cremastinae sp. B BG-2022a. Taxonomy (NCBI): domain Eukaryota; kingdom Metazoa; phylum Arthropoda; class Insecta; order Hymenoptera; family Ichneumonidae; species Cremastinae sp. B BG-2022a. Next base: position 44,907 of record JAPYYX010000203.1, read on the forward strand.
TTAAAGCTAATATTCGGACCATTACAGTTAACAACATTCAAGTACAAGCTTCACCTCTATAAACGTCTTACTGAATTTCCGAAAATGGTCTAACGTTAATTACAAGCGACGTAGTTCGGGAGAATCTGAAATCTCATTTATGCTCTCGCGATCTCGAAATACAAATTCTCGAAATATATTTATAATTTTTTTTGGACGTAAATTTTTTTATTGATATAAAAAAATTGCTCAATGATGAAAATGTTCAAAGATATTTAAATCATTGAAGTGTCTCTTCTCGAAGATGATCTTCGAAAATTTTTATGCTAGCGGAACCTTTTTTCAGGAAGAGCACAGAGTCAACTTTTATCGAGAATCCGTTTTTCTTTTTCTTCCGTAATAACAATAAAATCGCGATAAATTTGTCCCTCTCCATTCCCATCAACGTAAACTTTTACTTGTTCCTTTTTCTTATCATTCCTTTTTTCATCTTTCAAGTTATATTACTTCGTTACTGTCTGGAGACGACTTATGTCCTCCAACATTTAATGCTCTTACTTCGGGTCGTAAACTTTTCTATACATTTTCACCGCGACTTTTATGACTCCACTCTATCAGTGTATCGTGTTCGCTTTGAAATGTTACAGAGCAACAGAAGCCAGCCAGCAATCGGACTGAAGCAAACGCCGAAAACGAGGGTAAGTGATTTTTCATAATTCTTTTCCTTTTTCCTTCACGGCATGTAATTTTCCATTTAAGATCCTTCCGGGGAACAACGAAAAAAAAATTTATAATTGTTGCGAGTCACGCAGAGTGAAATTAAAACTGCGCGCGGACCTTCCTCAATTTTAATTGGTCTTTTTTCACTTCAATCTTCCGAGACTTGATAAGGTTTCTACGCAAAATTTTAAGAATCAAAAAAATTCTATATAGAAGATCCGTGTGACAAATGTTCTCTCTTTAGATATGGAATTTTATTTTCGCTTAGTAATATATCATATGATATTTTCCTGAACTAGAGAATTAAGAAAAATTGAAAAATTCTCGCGGAAGAGACTCGCTCACTCGCTAAAATCCAGCGAGTATTACACGCAAAACTTCTACAGTCTTGCGATATAACTCAGATTTAATTATCATCATAATAGGTTGCTGGAAACAAGCGTAATTATAATTCGGAATGAAGATACTGCACCCTTCATCATCATAGATGTACCTTGGTACCAACAAGTATGCCCTTACAGAAATTTCCCAAGATAGAAACCCTTGAATATCATGTTGTGCACTCGTAGGTACAACTCGTTGTACGAACAAGACGACAAAACATAAATTCATTCTTCTCGAATTTAGCATCATCTTGAATCCTTGAGTTTTTTTCTAACTCTATTTTTACAACTCCAGGCTATTTAACGTTTATTACGTAAAAATACTTTAAATTCTTTCTACGTAAATTGGGCCAGATCGTAATTCTTGCCTTTTTTAAATATTTTATGTTTTTATTTGGTTGCCTGAAAATGTGTTCCAGTATATCTTTCCCTTTAACAATCTTTGAATGATTCAGTGTTTAGGGATTTTATTTGATATTTTAAATAAAGTGCAATCCAACATTCCGCAAGTTTGTATTTTATGACGCCGTTTAGAGTGATGCAGAAAAAAAACGTTGCATAGGAAAATACAAAGTGCGTCTGTTCTGTATTGATTTTTTGGACACTCGACGCAGTACAGTCGAGGGCAAAATTGGGCTCATTGAAAATTGAGGGCGTTTCGTGAGTTTTTGACATATTCAAGGTGGCTCTCACAGTGCACCTGCGACTTTTCAAAGTTTCCTTCCGTTCCATTCTCTTGAATACACCGTCATCAATTTTCCACCGCGCTATAACAGCATTCAAATAGCCCATAATGTTGACATGAAAAATTTATCTCCATCCAACGAAAAATAAGAATTTTAAATAAAGAGTATAAAAAAATTCCTAAAAACTGACACTCTTAATTAATTGTAAATGTTGCGTTTCCTAATATGATATAAAACCCTTTTTTCATGTACATAAAAATCGCAATTACTCAGGGATTCACCAGTCTTGCAGTGTTGATTATAAATATTATAATGACAATTGATTTTCAAGTCTCTCTCAATATTCTGAATATCTTCAGAAAAATCAAACGTTTCTATTTTCCTAAATGAAAATGTAGCAGGTGTATTTTTTGCATTATCTGTGCAATATAATAATTGTAAAAATCATTTGGGAATTAAATCTATATCCCTTCGATTTTTTTTATTTGATTTTTCTAATGGATAATAAAAATTCATTTTTTTCATAATTCGTTTAAACTCTTGCCCTCGTTCGATTCTACATTTTCACCTCAATTTCCTGGGTTTCTGTTCGTTCCTTTCCCGATATTGCTGAAGTGTTTCGATCTACGTATAAGTATATTACTTTCTATGCGAAATCCAGGTTGTACCGGGAGACTCTTGATTGCCACCTTAGATAATATTAATGAAAGCGGCAGCTTTCCAATATCGGTAAAAACGTGTATAGACCAAGACGAGGTTATTGCGTTTCGAGATATAAGTATATGCAAACGTATGCGGGGAAACTCTTCAAGACTGAAAAAATCCTACGAGGACTGTATTGAGGATTCTGGTCTCTGAATAGAGTTTGAATCATTTATCGGATTCTTGCACGAAAATCTACGACAAAGATCGTAATAGCATCCATTTCTTCAATATCCAGTTTCAATTTTACTCAATACTCTTAATATCTAGTATTCTATTAAAAGAGAGCATTGTAACAAAAATTGAAAAAACATAATGGAATAATACATATAGGATCAAATTACACCTATAGAAAGACGTTCTGAATATTAACCGGTTAAAATAAAAAGTCATTGAAAGCTATACGCTTTATTGAATGAGAATAAAAACTCTGATGAAGTTTTGAAACTTGAAAAATGATAATTATTTATCGATAGAGACTTCAGTTTCATTCACATCAAAGTCAAAATGACTTTGGAAATTGAAAAAAAAACTCATAACTGGTAAAAAGTTGAAGATCATTCCAGATGCGATTATTATTATGGTTTGCTTGAATCTTCAAGTAAGTGAAGTGGTCGCTAAAGTGGGTGAACACGGTGTAAAAAGTATAAATGAATCGTCATTCGGATCCTACATGCTTTTCACGTGTAATGCAGTGGCCGAAGAGAGTTCATGACGGTTGTTGGCTTGCAGAGATGGAAAAACTTTTCGCCACAGAGAGACAGTCACCGGCGGGGCTAGAGGGCTCGGGAAAATCGATCAGACCCACCAGCGAGTATTCACGAACCAGCCCTTTTGCACACATTTTTCCTCCTTCTCAGCATCAGTTTTTCCTACGTCTTTGCTCTTTCGATATTCTCATACCATTCTCCCCATTTGAAAAAAAATTCCGAAACGAAAGAAAGAAAAACAAATCAAAAAAATTATGCAAGTAGAAAAAAATAATTCAAGGACTGTAAGAAAATTTTTTTTTTCGAGAGTAAACGTGTATTTATGGGTATTTTCAAAATTTATGTTTATGGGTAATTTTTTAATAATTTTTTTTTATCAGTAGATGCAACTCTGATTGCAATTTTCTAATTCTGACAAATTATTATGAGTACAATTTATGCATTAAAGTGAACAAAAACCTACCCTTTTTCAGCAAGATGCTATGAAACTTTGAATAATCGAAAATTTTTTCAGAATAGTGTTTTCAGTTGTTGTTTTTCTGTAATCTGAAACAGAAGAAAATGAGGAAACAGTCTTGAAACTGAAGAAAACATTGTTTTCCGTAAACCACGCCCACATTCACGTTTTTCAAGGTTCTCGTAAGAAAATAGTACTGCTATTTGACAAAAAACGAATTTCCTGCGCTTTGCACGACCAAAGTATTTTTCCCAAGACCAGGTAAAAAAATTCCGGACACAGCGATAATTACTGACGAATCTCATTACTGCATCGCTGGTGCCTGTACAATGTACATCAAAAGTAGAAAAAAGACAAAAATTTAAGCACCCGTTGCTATTTTCCTAAGAGCACGGTACAGAGTTCAAGCTCTGTTCTAATGGCTAATTTCTTGCTACGCGTCCACAAGAGACGGAAACAGCGAAAAAAGAACGAACAAGAAAAAGAGTGGTAATAATGGAGTCGTTCGTACCGAAAGTCTGGAATGAGTTCTGTACTCGATAAATTTGGTTAACTTGTCGCCTCGTTCGCGCAAAATAATACATCTTCTTCACCCTTTGGTTGCATGTACGCAGCACGTAGAATGCAAACGTATACACGCACATATAACACACATACATAGAAAAACCTGACTCACTCGCGTCTATTCCGCTTCGGAAGTTTCAAGCACACCGGTCCTGTATATCGCCGTGGAAATTCGAACAGGCAATCCTGCATATTGCCTCGTTTAGTTTCCCTCCACGTTCTTCCATTTACACCGCGCACGTGTTAAAGGTCTTGCAAAGAAAAAAAAAGAGAATTCGAATGTCTTACTCCCGAGCAGCAAAATACTTCAAACGGTACTTTTTGTTTTTACCTCCGATGACTCGTGTTCAGCCGTTCAGAAATTTTACATCGACGAAAAAGTTTTGTCCCTTGATTTCACAACGACTTGCAAAGAGATCTCGAACCGTTGAAAAAGGAATCGAACATACATAAAGTACGTGGGAAATGCAGTTTTGAGTGCTGAACATTTTTCAACAAATTTTGCCTGTTAACGTGATTTTTATGGCGATTGATCGGGAAGAAACTCGCTGCGCGTTTTTATCTGAAAAAATGGAATGCTTGGGAAGACGGACGAATTGTATGTTGCTCTGCTTTCAAAAAATATTGACGTTTAATTTTTATTTTTTTTTTCAAAAAATTCTTTTCCCTTGAATTAATAAGGCACTGGATGAAAAAGAATCTTCAACGCATCAAATCGTGTTGAAAGACGTGCTCCGATACTCGGTTTTTGCTCTTCTTTTCACCCTTCGTAATTCTCGGGAATTTACGAAGGCCTGTTGCACAGCTTTTGTTTTGAGCAAAACAAACGGGCTCGATGCTCGGGAAGGGTAGTTCGCTCGATACGATGAGGCTTCACTACACGTATATATACATCCCTCGCGCACACGTAGACACGCTGTTTACTATCTAACAATGAAAAAAACGGACTATCCTGTATGCTCCGAGTCAGCGCTTTTCACATTGCCCATAGAGAAAAAAGTTTTTAAATTACGATTCACTGTAGTCGACTTATTAAAAATATGAAGATGCCCGGTGCAAAATTTCAGCAAGTTTTCGATTCAGAACAACGGGGATGGGCGTAACAAAACATATGATGGAGGCTCTTCGAAATTTATGTAAAAAATAAGAGAAAAAAATTCAAGCAAAAATTATTAAATTCACTAGCACACAGCTGGATACAACCATAAGCAAGACGGTGTCGAAAAACTCTGATGCATTAACTTTTGGAAATCTCAAATGTAAAAAATAAATGATTTCTAATTTGTACCATCCATTAGTAATGTTTTTTTTTATTTTTTGATGTTTTGAAATATTCAGCCTGGGTAAACAGAACCATGGGAAAGTGTGAATGTAAGCTTTTTCGTGTTAGAGGACGAATGACTACATTAGAGACCATCGCTTCCATAGTTTTGCGTCAGACCGAGTTACCGGTGAATTTTATTTATTCGCTGGCTCTACGAATGGTACATATCGGACGCCGGTGATGAACGAGATGTGATTTAGTGTCAGTTCGATGTTTGTGTTTTCGAAAAAGAGAGGAATTCGCCGTCATGTGGAAACTCTAATAGCCGCGTTTACTAAAATAAAAGAACGAAAAAGTGACTACGCACGAGAAAAAAGTACCGCTTCCCATAAATTTTAATAGCAACCGGATATGAGTTTAATGAAATGGAGCATAGCTTTGTTTTTATTTTTTGGAAAGTTTTCAAGCCACCGAAGCTGATACTGAATCTATTCTGGATACTTTGGACTATCTCCTTCAGTAACTCTTGAACAATCAAGTAACATTTATACGAAACTTTGAACATCGATTTTCGTAAAAAAAAAATAAAACTTCAATGCCAAAATTAAAAAAAAACTTTTTTAAATTTTTTCATAAAAGTGAACCTAGACACCTGGAATTCTTGAAATAAATTTTATATCTTACATTGTGAAATTGTTATTTATGCACCTCGACGAAGTAAAGGAAGAGATCTCGAAAAATCGCCCTAGGCTAGAGAAAAAAATTCCCTCCCTTTATACAAAAGCTACAAAATATAACTTTTCGCGCAGGAATATTGAAAATTTATTTTGTACGTCTGGAAATTTATCCGTATGGGTTTTGGAGTTCGTTTTCTCGGAGTTTGAACAATGACTACTCCATTCAGTCATCTCATCCTCTCTGCCCAACGTAGATATATCTCTGGTGGAAGTGAATCGACTCGTTATTCGTTCGCTCGTTATCCAGAGGTACAGGACTGGCCGGATTTAATCCAGAATTCGCATACTTCGACCCCTTTTGTCACGAGGGATAAAAACCTTCACGAAAGCGATACAGAAATTCTCTTCCTTTTTTTCATCTCTTCTCTATTTTTTTTCTCTTCTCACGAAGCGAGCTTTCGACGCAGTATTTTTTCGTTACTCGGTCACGCGATTGCGGGACTCTGAATGTTCGAAGGGGCGCTCTGGAGCAAGGACAAAAAAAACAAATAGTGGGTTTATACCTGGATTTACACGTCGCCTGAAAATATATTCGTGGCGTTGAAATTTTTGCGTTATTGCCTTTGAATATACATATGTTTCTGCTCGGAAATACGATAAAAAGGAATTGCGTACTTGCCACGAATCCCTGCTCGAAAGAACACTATTTATTATCGTGTAAAACTTATTGTCAGTAAATTGTCATCACTTGAATATTCCTGATCGTATTTTTACTGATTATTCTGCTTGAAAAAATCTGCGTTTTTATTCTTTCTTGTGTTGACTATAATTTTTATTCATTTCACTTACGTTTACATTATTGTTGTAATATTTCTGCTAAAATGTATCAATTTGCAAAATGTAATAATTTGTGTATATGAATAATTGGAATATAAACTCATCGTTCACAATGAAATGTAGGAGGATGATTGGAAATTAAGCGCAATAGCCCAAGGTTATAATCAAATTATGTTGCAATATCTAGCATTATAAAATTTTGTTGATGATTCATTATTCACATTCTATGACTGAATTTTCGCCAATCTTTTTACTAAATCAGAAATTTTTCCTCATTTCGAAATATATTTCTTCCCTGAACTCGGCTCTCACAAATATAAATCAACGTGGTTCCGTGGTTGCATTTATGGTGTAAGAATTTTCGTGTCCTCACTCATCCTCGTGCCTGTCTTGTGCCAATTTCATATTTTCCTCCGTCTAAGATTCATTTTCGGAGTTCTACAAAGCGAAGAAGATTAAATACCTTCCCCTCATTTTTTTTCGTTTTTCTCCCTCCCCTTATTCTTTATCGTGTTTCTTCCTCTCATCGTGCCAGAAGTTCCGAGAGTCGACAGCCTTTTGTCCGCGGACTTTCTCGACCATATCCCGTTGCCACTGAAAAGCTTGTTGATTTTTCGTTTTTTTTTTCATTTACTTTCCTTTTTTTCAACGATTTTTCTACTCCAAAGTCCTCCTCGGCTCGCTTTTGTTTATTTCGCAGCTCCGCTATCTCGGTCAATAGCCAGGATTCTCCTTCGCGTCTCCACACAAACACACGAGAAAAAGCGCTTCGTGACTTAGCCGGTTTCGAGTTTTACGGAGACAAAAAAGTTTCTCTTTACCTTTCTTCTCTTTTGAAACAAAATTTCGTGAAAGGTCATGAAAATACATTTCCTCAAAGAAAATCCAGGCACAAAATACAATTTTTTCAGGAAGTTTGACAAATTTTAGTATTTACTTAATTATTTATTACGAACTTTGTTTTACGGAAAAATAAAAAAATGTCAAAAATTATACATATTGTTTTAATAAAGATAAATTTCTAATATTTTCTTATTATTGAAGAACAATTTATATACACAACCAGTGACTTTACTCTAAAGATGGAGTCTCAAAAGTTGGTATTTGTCGTCATAAAAAAATTATTGCTTTTGTTATCGTCAAGAAGAAAAGCGTCACAGAGTACAGAACCTGGAAGCTAGTGATTTCGAGAGTGTGCGAAATTCGAAAAAAGCTCAGGAGACGATAAAAACGGGCATCGAAACGGAAGAAGTGAGATAGAGCTCGGCACGAAACGATTCGATTAAAGCGCTCGCACGATTCCTCGGGTCATCGCTCCCGATCTCTTTCTCCTTCGCCCGAATTCCCATTTCCGGAAGTGGCACGAAACACTTTTCGAAAATCATCTCCGCCCTTTATTACACTTTACCCGCTGTTTTTTTGTTATTTCCTCTCTTTTTTGGCTGAAAATTTGCTTCGAATTGAGTTGATTGCATTTGTTCGGTCTGAATCGTTTCGACCAAAATTACCAATTTCTCAACACGAAATTATCACGAAAAACGTAAACATCATATGTAATCCATAAAAAAATAAAACGATTTTCGAAGAATAAAAATTGAAGCGAAAAAAAGGTTAAATCTGCGTGAAATTCTTTTTCTCGATTTTTCTGTCTGTAAACATGCATAAAGGCTCGCACATGTGGATCGGAGTAAATCATGTGTATGTACTCGGCCCATGTACACTTATCCTTGTCCCATTTATTCTGAGTCTGCAGCGATACGTACATAATTCACCCTTCGCTCTCGCAGGACGCTCCTCCCCGCGCTTGCTTTTCGCGAAAATTGCTTCGGTGGAAATCGTCCCACCCAGTTTCAACTGTTCCCATTCGAGATACCAGGACAACCGTGGAATTTAAGAGCACAATCCGAATATGCGATATTTTAAAACTGGAGAATTGAAATGTTGAAAAAAATCTATAAATTAAACATTTTAACATACATATTATAAAAATTCTTCAATAAAATGAAACATATTAGGCATATGAGATGTGTAGTTCCAAATTGAAATATTTTTTGTTTGAAAAGTATATTGATATAGCCAGGAATCTGTCATTTTTTTCGTACGTCAGCTTTAATATCATGAATTAACTGATTCATCGTAATTTTGAATAATTTAAAAAACGTTGAATTGTGACTTGAAGTATTTTATTACCGCTATATTTTTTGATTTTGCAAAAAAACATTTCCCTCGATATTCCCTGCGAACAATAAAATATTGTATTTTCATCAATTCATAAAAAGAGTAACAGATGCAAAATACATAAGTGTTCAATCATCGAGAAAAAAAAACACAGCGAGCATCAGGAAACGACAGGAATTTTCAGTAAAGGAAACGCTAAGAAAGAGAGAACTAAGAATCATTATTGAAATTGAACAGAATCGTGAGATCGATACAGAAGTGTCGTTTATAGGAGAAAAATGCAGGCAGTCGTTTTATTCACAAAAAGCGAAAGGAGAATAAAAAGAATGATAAAAAGACAAAAGGATAGAGAGACGAGAGAAAATGCGATTTTCTCCCAGTGGAGTTTAGAGGTATTTTCACCTGCTCCGTTTTTCCAGAATTCGTGAATGTCTTGACGTTTCCTGACACTCAGAAATCGAGTAGCCTTCTGATCCTTCTATATTCCGCACAAAATTGAATTCGAGAAAACGTCTGACCCGCGTTTCCGTGTCAAAAATTCTCGGACCGGCACACGTGACTTTTTTCTCTTTCGCGGATCAAATACATAAGCTTATCGCTTTAAACTTCCTCACCCATCGGTCTTTCTCCCTCGATCTTCCGCGTTTAAGAATCCTGTCACAGGAGATTTGATAAACGAAACTCAATACGTAATCTTCTCGCACGACAGAGACGAATAAATGACAAAGAAAATCTAATCTTTCAACATTTCGTTCTCCTCCGAACGAGAAATATTATTTCCCCATATTTTCTCCAAACCTGCTATCACAACTCGAGGATAGAAAATAAATTTCGTTGAGTGAAGAATAAAATTTTTTTTTTCACCTTTTTGCGATATTAATCATTTTGTTTTCATTAACATGGAACATAAATTTGGAGCTTTATCGCTTTCGAATTTTCCACCCGAGTGTGCATTTTAAATCATTCACATTTGGGTACACGCTCTCCATCTTTCGATAACACTCGTGTCTGGTAAGCCGCGCTTTGATGGGGATACTTAACAATGAAGCGTCTGAGCGTAGCACAGACTCTTCGAAAGGGCTCCGATTTCGATCACAGAATCGGCGATTACGTTCTTCCGTTCGTCAGTTCTTACTCTAATCCATTTCAATCTGTTAATGATACATATGTAGCTTCCACGTCAGGCTCTCGAGGATTTTCCTTCTCTCGGCGAAGTGTTCGACGCACACGAAGTCATTTCCATTGCGACTGTTTCCGTCCTTTTCTGTCTGTTTTGATCTCTCTCTCTTTCTCTCTCTGTCTCTGTTTCTTCCTCTCTCTATGACTATTCCTTTCTTCATTCCCCTCTACATCAAATGCTTAAACAATGAGCTTTCGTGCATTTCATGAATAAGAGAGTGAGAATGGCTCGAGCTTTCCAAGGACTCGTATCACGGCTGCTCCGTCTCTCCCTCCCGGTGTGCATCTCGTCGAGTGCGGTTGTACCCGGCATTCAACCCGCAAATCTCTCCGCTCTATGTACGACCGGAACGACACACTCGACTCTGTATATCTGTCTCTCTTTTTCTCTTGCATAAGACGGCTCTCTCCGTAAAGTTTTCCCAAGCCTTTTGTTACTAATTTCACAGTCTCAAGCCCCAATTTATAGCCATTGAGGTCATGCCAGTTAACTCCTGAAATAATTCAGAACTCGGATTTTCGTGGACGAGAAAATACGAAAGTTCCGGATTGACTCTTTCCGATTTGAAAACGAATTCTGAATGAAAAGTGGGCTCTTTCTGACGGACTTCTTTTTATTAATATCCTCAAGGATTCTTATCACGTCTTCAGTCCTTTCGTTCCGGTTTTTATAACCTTCGTTCCGGCATACCCGTTCGCCCTATATTCTTAAAAACATTTTCTGTTTTTATAGAACAATAAACCAGAATTTAAAATTTTTTAACATTTTCATCTTCATCATTTACTTTCGTAATTACTTTCAGATAATTATTTAAACAATTTATGGAGTAATTACAAAATACGCTATTATTACTTTCACTTTTAATTAAACCATCAAATTGGTAATTTGTGATCAAACTTTGTTAAAAATGTATCAAAAAAATTTCCGGCTTAATTGATGAATATTGGGAAAGAAATTCGTATGGGATCTTAATCAAAATGGGTGAACGAAAAAATGATTCTACGAATTTCTCCCACAATATTGAATAATCAACAACTTCGAATGATTATACATCTCTTTCGATGAGGAGAGTATTTATCCATCAATCAATTAAAATTTATATAACATTAAGTATTCAATAACTCTTGTTGTTATTGCATTAATAATTAACTTTTCCATCTCTTTTTTTCATAACATTTGTTTCATCATCATGTGAAACTTTTTTCGAAAAATTACAATCGTGTATTTTGTCCCTATTTGTCTCGTCTCTCAGTGACTCACTCTATTTCATTTTATTTTTCATTTTATTAACTGGAGGAGGTTTATCCAGTGGGACGCGTCTCTCAAGGGCGGTCTCGGCGCTCGTATATTCACCTTGGGAGAGAAGAATCGTTTGGAAAAAGAAGAAACAAAGTTTCCGGAACAGACAACGCAAAGATCTCCAGATCCTGAAAACTTTTTTCTTCTCCCGTGTACTTCGAATTTCTGATTTTCAAAATCTTATTATTCGTTGGCAAAAAAGAAACGCGTTTATTTTCCGGATACAACATAAATATAAAAATTTCACAATGGCGAGATCTATGCGTATAACTCAAGTCCTTGGAAGGATATACAGTTAAAACGGTGTACCAAGGTAAACTTCAATATTCCTTTTCCATGACAAAAGTGGTCGAAGGAAATAGATAAGAGGGTTGAGACGTAAGGTATCGAGATCCCACTTGGAAATGGATAAAAAAGGGTTCAAGAAACTGAAGAAGGAAAAACGAGATATAGATAAAAAGAAAAAGATGGAAAAGGCTTATCTCAGAGAAACGTGCCAGTCGTGGTCGAAAACTCGAGAGCGAACTCGAAATGCTTCTTCCTCCTTTTATCTTTCCCTCTCGTATATACGTTTTCGAGGATTAAAAGGATACGAAAATATCGTCCGAGAAAACGTATAGCCCCGAAACTAGATATATCTTTACTTTTCATATGCACTCGTCTGACTTTCCACATTTTTCTCTCCACTTCGTGTTTTCCGACCACTGCAAATTTCACTGGGTTTTCTCGAGCGTCTTGTACAAATATTCTTATACATTTGTCCAAATTAATGCCGAATACTATCCCCGTGAGAATTCCACTCCGATCGCAGGTCTGAAACCTTTCCATAATTTCAATCTCAAATATGCAATATTAATATGAAATCATCATTTGAATCGGATGCTTGCACGAACAATATACACATCCGATAAATTTAATTACTATTTATATCGCAAGTGGAAAGCAAATGAAGGGTTACAAAATATCACTGAGTAAATATTGCAAGGTTTGGTCAAATTACTAATACAATAACTAATAATTAAATCATATTATTTCCAATTTATTTTATTCCTTATATTATTAAAATACGACAATGTTGTGTCCCAAGCGCTTTTGAGACATGTGGGAAAAATTTAGAAAAGTAGTTTCAAAATTTTGAAATAACTTGGAATACAAAAAAAATGAAAAAAATTTCGACGTAAAGACATTTGCAGAGTTAGAAGGTAAAGTTTCTTGAACAGTGAAGGAAAAACTTGATAGATACTTAGTTCCAATTCTGGTATTTGGTGTGCTTTATTTTTGTTTTCTTTTATTACTTATTGTTAGTTAACTGGCAAGCATTTTTCACATATTTTTATTTAACTGCACCGCAACAACTACTTTAAGAGAAGACAATGTTGAAATAAATTATTCATGAACATAATTTCAAAATTCGTTATTAATTTTAAGATATTAAAATATTATATGCATACAAAAGCTAAAAGATTTATTTTCGCGGAAGAGTAAATATTCTACAGTTTAAAAAATTTTTTTCAAAATTTCTTTCAAAGGATATGAATAGGAAAAATATGTTGCGTTACGTATAATCTCCTGGTCACCGTACGGAATTCGAAGTAGACATGGTCAGGCTCGCGTCAGACATTTCGCTTGCGCACGGATTGGGAAAGCTTCGGAATATTCGGAGAGAATAATCGATCGTTAGCTGACGAAAGGGCGCGCTCGGAGGGAGTTCCCCTTTAAAAGTGCTTTCTTCTATTTCGCAGTAATTGATATTCCGATAAGTGGATGACAGGGAGAGCTCGGGTTCTTCGCGTCGTTGGGTAAAACGCGGGAGCATCAGGAATTCGATTCGAGTGCGATTTGAGCCCAGAGGATCGAGAATGTGCGATCAATCGGCCATTTCTCTCCCTGTACACACATCTCGGTGGCAGTACAAGCGCGTAAACGTTAACGAACAATATCGATCATCGGGTGAAGGAACAGATTCCACGAAATCTCGAAGCTCAGAGGATTACGACTCGCAATATCGTGTGTCTCTGACCATACACCGGGCCCAAGTACATCGTTAATTCAATAGCACGTGACACGATTATTATCGTTGGGAGACCGATCGACGAGCGGAGAATGCTTATTGGGGAAAAAGGATGAATGGGATTGAGAAACGGTTTCCTTCTTGCGTCTAATTTTTGCTTCTTGTGCCATAAAGAAACATTTTCGAATTGTTTAAACAGAAATAATCAAAAAATTTTTTTTTTTTTATTAATTAGAGTGAAAATTTAATTTTAAAAAATCTTTTTTTTTATGATTTTGACAAAAAATGTGTTGAGTAAAGAAATGTATAATTTGGGAGAATATACAGATGAGGGAAATGAGATAATTTACGAAAGAAATAAAATACTCGAGAGATTCGAGGATTCTGACATTTTCCAATTTAATTTAATTTTATTTCCAGCTGTGAGCAAAAATAACTTCGCGAGACACGAAAATGAGACAAAACGAAAACATTTCACTCGTATGGCTGTCATTCGTAGTTCTCGGTTTCATTTAAATAATTTGTGAAATTCTTGATAGAGAATAAAAAATGACAAGAATTGCAAGCGTAAAATGTGGACAGGAAATAAATTGTTGGATCGTTACTTCTTTTTCGGCTCGAATGCATACCTAAGCTTATTCACATTCGGAGAAATATCATGAAATTTTCGAGAAAATTCGCGAGAAATCTCGTCGAGGCTTAAATCACGGAACGATCTCATCCCGACCACCGGGATAACGAAGCGTGACCATACTAAATAGAATTTACGTGACCCAGTTGAGCCGACAGCTATTTCAACGACGGGAAGAGAAAAGACAGAGAGAGAAAATGAACAAGAGCCAAAGAGAGGAATGAAGAGCGGTTCTTGGGATATTTACCAGTTTACCAACGTGCTATCATTTATTTAAATTTCCTCCATCACATTTATGCGTATGCAGAGCTTTGTGCCTCTCGATCTCATGTCCCACGAAAATTTGTCAATCTTATACTAAGCTGCTGTTCAAAGACCATCAGGCTTGCGGTAGTAAAATTTAAACTCTCGGTCTCTGTGGTCATTTGAACAAAGATACGAACAAATTAATATAAATATCAGAATATTAGCAAAAAGATATTTTACATTAATTATAATTATTAAAGATTTGCCTGAAATTAAAATAAGCTGCGATTTTAAAATGAAATCAATCTCTTTAAATTTATTATTATTATTCTTTGGAACATCTTTGCAAGTACGAATATAATTCGAGAGATCGCGATTATTTTCAAGAGTTCAACGGATGATGCGAAGGAGAATCTTCATTTTATCTAATTATGCACGCTTTAAGTTCAGTTTTCGACATTTTCGATCACGTAGATTGATTTTAAGGGCAATGGAAACCACGTAACAACTCAGATTTCGTAAATTACGGATTTATCAATTACTAAATCATTTGCCATAAAAAATTGGACCGTACATCCGTTCTGTGGATCGAAGAGAATGTATCGCCGCTTTTGCGAGCGAAAAAAATATTGAGGGAGAAATCTGTAGAGAAAAAATTTCACTCGCGCCGACCCCTTGTTATTTTTCTCTACAGATTTCTCTCTCAATATTGAAAAATTCAACTCAAAAAAGCAGTGATATATTCTTTTTGATCCAAGGAATGGCGATACGGTCCAAAGTGATATGTTTAACCCACATGAATGCGAGAGGGACAGATGCAAAATGGATTTGCTATTTTCTCAGAGATTTTCGATATTTTCGAAAAAAGAAGAGAATCACATTATTCTTTGATAGAAAGAGAACAACGTGATTCTTTTTTCTTCTTCGAAAAATGTTTATTTTCAGAGAAAATAGTAAAGTTCGATTTTGCACGATATAGGACACTTGAAAATCACCTTAAAGCCAAATTGAACTTTAAAGAAAAGATGAGATGAAGAAGAAAATGAAATTCGAAGTATCTTAGTATAGAGCACTGCTCGGAACGAATAGTTGACAGTTACGAATTAAATTGATACCCCTTATTGTTTGTGTCTATTATCATTGTTATTACTATTATTATCATTTTTCTCAAATACGTATACAGGTACGAATACACACTCGAGAGAGATCGCGATCATTTTCAAGAGTTGAGCGAGCGACGTCGACGAGAAATGTCTTCTTCAATTTCTCAAACTAACTGACGCTCTCGGAGCCAGCTGCTGCTATCCCAGTGTTTTTCTTTGCCTCGGCAACACGCTCGTCTTGAATGCCCGACATTGTTATACACAACACACACACTCTGTACAGGACGAGCAAAAAATTGCCAAAATCGTACAATACAAAGCGTCACGACATTTTTTTGTGACGAAAAAATATTCAAATGTTTCTTTCATAAACTTTGAAAGAGAATAGTCCAATTACGATTTCATTTTTTGAAGTTGGAAATTTGAGTGGAAAATCTGGAGAGAAAACTATTGAAATTTTGGGAAAATTTGCCACAACCTGTACAAAAGTCTAATGGCGTTTTGTATCCAGTTGGCGTCTCAGCTCTCTCCTTAATTACTCGAGCGCACTGTTTTCTTGCCCCAGGATAATTTGCTTGTGTCCTTATGTATCTTCTCCCTTTTCGTGCGCGCAAACACACTCGCGCTTCTGTGTCTCTCTAACTGCGTGTAATGCACAGAATAATTGTCCCGACTTATTTATCATCCCATAAACGTCGTTGACATAATTCATAATTTCAATGCGAATTAAAAATCTTATGAAAAATATGTGCACATTCGCTTCATATGATTTAAAACCGAAACAAAAAACATTAAGGATTAAACTTTTCATTGGAATTTTTCCATAACAAATTCTGAGCTCTTGATAAAGAGGATATCGTGTATCTATTTCACTAGATCTCTGAAATTTCAGAAATTCATTTGTGGTACTAGAGATACGAATGGAAAACTCCGTAATTAGTATTACAAAGATGTGGAAAGTGGGCAAATTTATACATTCAAATGAGAAATAGTTTCTGACTCGGTAGTAGCACGTCATATACAAAATAATTATCCAACTTATTTACCATTCCATTTGTATATAAACATCGCTGATAATTCACGAGTTTCATAGAAATTATGAACAGTATGAAAAATATGTGTAATCATACTTTTATTTTACGTACTTTAGAAACCAAACAAAAAAATCGATCATAAAAGTTTTATTGCTTATGGTAATTCTCTCGTAACGTTCTAAACTCTCGATGAAAAGAAGAATATCGTATTCATTTCAACGGAAATCTGAAAATTTCGGAATTAATTTGCGAAAGTATTAAAGACCCTGATTGAAAACTCTGAAATTAACATTACAAAGATTTGGGAACTTGGTGGATTTATATATTCAAATGAGAAATAGTTTTCTGGATGGGGAATAATTTTCATTGCACGTTGTGATAATAACACCTTGAAATATGATAATAAAGGTCCAACTTTGAATACCCTGAAAATCATGTTTGAACTTCGTCCAAGTTTGATTAGGTTGTCTAGTGGGATATTAATGACTTTCGAATTATTCGATTTTCTACGTGAGCGAATTGTCGGATCGGAGTTATCTTGCGAACAGTGAAAAATTGTCTAGAAACTTTCGTGGGAAATTGATTTCCAATGGTAAGGGAAATTCGTTGGAAAAAAAGTACCGACGTGACCGATCGACGATCCAAACGGAAATTTTCGATATCGACGCAAGATATTAACTTACCGAGTGAGAAGATAATACAGAAATCTGCACTCGATGCTCGAACTCGTGGCAGTTCACGATTTTTCCACTAGACGACCTCCCACGCATACTAGGCAATTTTCACTTATAAAAAAAATAAGAGTATATTTTCATGAACGTTGACCAACAGCAATAAAAAAAATTGAATTTTTTTATTGAATGATTTCATGCAAATTTACTAATTTTTTTTTATTTGTCAATAATTCTTTTGTCTCCAATCTTGTCTTGAACAAATGCTGGAAATATAGGACTTTGGAATGAGGAAAATAATTTTTGATGATTGTTAGAGTGTACGAACTCTTTCTGTTAATTATACAAAATGCTAAAATTTGGTTTTGCTGTTTATCAATATATTTGACGTCTCTAACCTGGAAAACAGACAAATTGGCTTTAGAAAATCTTAGAAAAGATTAATACTTGAACGTTGACAATTTCATTTGAAGTTTTGTATTTTCAATGTTTAGAAATCAAACGTTAGAAAATTATCGAGTGTTATTAAAATACCAAAAAAAATGTATTTTTAAAAAGAACGAACAATTGGATAAGTTGACTAACATAGTAAAAGAAAAAATATCATCAAAAAAACAATTACTCTGTCGAGAACAGAATTTTATTAATACGGACTTTGTTTCGGATCACTTTTGTGTTTTATTGGGCAGCTCACATATGTTTTAAAATTAACAAAAACCCTTACCAGGTATTAAATAAGTAAATAGATTAAAATATAACTGATGAAATGATTATTCTCTGGGTATAGAAGATTTTTATTGACAGTGAACTGTGGGCAATAACTGGTTTGGAGATCGAGTCCAGATGGGGGATTTTTCGGGAGGTTCGAAGGGTCCGGTTGCCGTGGCGTAGAAAATACTGAGAGGAAAGGTATCGGCAGTAGGGCGCGATCGAGAACACTATACGAGGACCCCGTGAAGCGTGGACGAAGGACTCTCCTCTACGTTTTTCCTTCTTTTTTCTCATCTCATTCTCCTTTTTTTCATTTTGTATATCCTTCTTTTTTTTCTTTTAATCTTTTATCTCCTTTTTCTTCTCTCGAGTCTCGTTCTCTCACCTTTCCTACTATTCTTCTCTCTCTCTTTCTCTCTCTTTCTCTCCTTCTCTCTCCGTTTTGTGTCGCTGCGTATGAAAGGGACTCGGAAGTATAGGAGAGAGGCGAGCTCGCAAAACCGCGCGGGAGCCGAGCGGTGGGGCGCGTGGGTGCTGCGCTCGTGCTCGCCGGGTCGCTCGGCTGTCACTTGTCAGTTGGCCGCGAGCGTTCGTTCCATGAACTTCGTATATCGCGTCGCTGTGTTTCAACTTTCCGCGTCTCGTCATTTTTTCACGAATCATTTACGAGAAATCGAATCTTTTATTACCTCGATATAAAAAAATCATCTTCTTTTTTTCATGATAATACCGACTTCTGCCAGGCGGCGATTTTTTCATCGCCAGCCATTTTTTCGAAGTTTTTTAAAGTGCGTTCTCCGCGTGGAACGTGCAAATTATTTAAAAAATCGTCTCTTCAATGTTTGATAAATAAAAAAATAAAAAATATCCACCCGCGTTTTCACAAGAGGGATAAGCGCGATATTTGATTCCGAAAATTGCCGATATTTCAAATATTCTACTCCAAAATTAATCGTGCACAGAGATCTGTGAGTGGCATTAAAATAAGTCTGTGTTTTCCAGTGATACCTGTTTTACGCGAAATTTTTTCCTCGTGCGTGCGTGTTTTTATCGTGTACTAGTTTTGCCCCGGGAGTGTGTGTGTGTTTTCAGTGTTTACTTTTTGTTCTCGAGTGCGCCTCTTCATTTTTGTGTTTACGTGTGGCACTAGAGCCGACCTTATTTTATTTATTTATTTATTTTGGATTTACCTCATCTACGCAGATATATCTTTTATTCATCACCGGTAAGTCAAAGAACATGAATATTTCGAGATCTGGAGCTCGAACCTTTCACTGTGACAAAGCATTTTAATTCGGAAAACAAAGCATGATAACAATAATAATCTTCGATTTATCCTGCTCTGTAAAAACTCGAAAATCCTGAAAATTTGTACTCCAAACGATTTTCAACAGTTGAATCAAATTTCGAATGAGGAAAAGTGATTTTCAGTCCCAAAAATATTCTCGAACACATTTGTTATGGATCGTGAATATTCCCAATTTCAAATTATCCCGAAAACAGATACTCATTTGGATTTCAATCGTAATTACGAAATGCAAGCTCCCTCGGGTGGAATGATTGGAAAAATATGAATTGAGTGAATTACACACTGAAAGGATCGAGCGAAATTTTAGTTAGTAGCGTGCACAGGGGAGATTCGAGTGCACGCCGGTGGCCGTGGGACTCCAAAACGTCGTCACGGTCACGCACTGTGGAAGAGCCCTCTCGCGGTGCGTCGGTGCCAATTTGTCGCGTGGAATATAGTATCGTCCACAGGGAATTCCATGCTAAATCAATATTACGTTTAATAACAAAATTCAATGAAAAACAAAAATCATGAAAATAAACTCAAGATTCCTCGACATAAAGAGAATCAATTTTCATTAATTATTGTGCTTGACATTACGAAGCCAACCTGGAAATGAAAATTATGGAAAATTTGTTGTTCTATTTTGTTATCTGTTCTTGTTGATTGTTGATAATTGTTGATGATTAATTTGTACATACTATTGCCGTAATTATGATTTGCTACACTGATATTCTTGACTATGATGTGTTCATAATTTTAAAACATTATTATTTATTCGTTTACCACGTCTAAAGTTTAATTTCATGAATTTTATAATAAAAAAATAAAAAATAAATATTACCAAAAGAGTAATTTCCTACTATTATTTGTTAATAGCTTTTTTAATATAGCAAAACAAGAATTTTCTTCACATGTTGCTTTAAAAAAAAATTAATGACAGAAGATTATTATTTGTCTATATTTCAGTTCCAATTTTCCTTAAATTGGTTTATTCTTTACTTTGTATTATTTTCGTTGAAAGTGTACGTGTGCTTAGCTTTTGCTGCACAGCTACCATATGGCGCACCGGAGGAACCGCGTGGGCAGTCGGCGTCCCACGGAAATCGCGTGATTTACTCTTTATTTCTCGATTCGGCGATCGTCTTGTTCGCGAATACAAGCGAGACGATATCTTTTTCTCTTCGATCGGAGCAAATTGTAAACAAAAATATTTCTTTGTGTACAATTGAAATGCTAACTCGATAACACGTAAAAAAAATAATTTTGAAATATTTCAGTAAATTCTCTGAACAGAAAAAAGTACTTCAGTAGTCAAAAGAATTCAGAATATTATTTCTTGAGGGAAAGGTTGCATTTATGCACAGCGCGTGTGATGATAAAATTTGAAAGAGAAAAAGAAGGAAATCCTCTTCACTGTGCACGTGAATAACTTTGTAGGCAAACAGAAATACGACGGGCAAAGAACTCGACTTATTTTTTTGGTTCTCTCATTCGAGCTGAAATTCTGTCGGCTAATCCGTGCTGTCGTCATACCGGTCTCATTCGTTCTCAGTCAGTGGAACACTCCCGTATCCTTATGTATACTTTGTACATATGGTCACGCTCTCTATATGTGTACGCTATATTTTTGGGCTACGTGATTCTCGCACCTGTTGTTCGGGCTTTCCTCCGGCAAAGATTGAATTTGCAGTTCTCTAATGGACTTTGCGTGCACCTTCGTTCTAAAGGCAAAAGTTCTCCGTCAAAGTTTCCTCGCAAATTTTTAACTTTTATTTCATCCGCACATTTCCAATGTATAGAACACTTCTATTTACTCATTATATTATCCTTATTTTTAAACGGAGTTTGCATTTTTTATTGCGAAACGCAATTTCCTTAAATTTATTTCCGGATAAATTTTACTCTAATGAGCTTTTTTATTAACAAATGTTTAAAATTTATCATTAATTATTCTTTGATTGTATTCTTGCTCCTAATGTTACAATGCATTTTAAATAATGAGGATTATTTTTTACAAACTGTTGTCGAACATACAATATAATGGAAGTTTTTTTTATTTACGACTTTTCTATGCAATTTTACTTCAAATTACACGAATGTGGGACGAAGATGGACGAGGTGGCGTTTGTAACGTGTTTATGTACTTTAATATGCTATTAATATTGTTATTATTGGTTATCATTATTGCTGTTGGTGTCGCTAAATTTGATGGTCGCGCGATACATATTCACATATCCGAAGCGCACATGCCTTTTTAATATTCCAATTGCGTAATATCAATGCACGCTCGCGTCTCTCTGACGTCTTTTAAACGTAGTAATACACGGATAATAACCTAAATACCTCGTTCCGTCACGTTTTTCTTCCTCCACCAAACAATGCGAGAGAACAAAATTTACAAACATGTGACATGCAAATTTTTTGCTAATTCGTCGCTGCAAACTTTTTGACGACGTGAGGGAATTCTTTTATCGCTCCACATTTATTCCTCGGGTGAGAAAAAAAATAAATCGCACAGTCGTTCTTTGCCTGCATTCTGTTTGCCATTTTTTTTATTTAGAATAAGAATATTTTCAAGTTTTTCAGGCTTTCGTGCAAAAAACGCAAATGTACAGCATTTCATATTTTTTAAGTGAGCACAAAACGTATTATTTTATTTTGCTTATTTTTTTTCGAAAATTGAATTATTTAGAGAAAATAAAATTGAAAGAGACAAGCTGCTTTGTATCTCGTGCGACATTTTTCCTAGTTCAGACATTGAAAATTTTTTGTTCCTCTCGTATATTTCTGTTACTCCGCAGCAAGTGTATGGAAAAAATTTAATCACAGCTTGACAGTGAGCGACAAAAACGCTTGTGCTGTCCGATCTACATGATTTTCTAACGGTCTTCTCTGCCGCGTTCTTCAATGAGACGTTTGAAAAATTATTTTCGTATGTGTTACAAGGCAGATCGCGTTCGACAATATTGTTCCGCTTTACCCGTTTCCCGTGACCGAGGAACGTCAAATCTCCCTCCCAAATGTCAATCAGCGAACAAATGTTTCATTTATTTATTCGCCCGATCGCGTTTTCGTGTCTTCTTTTTCATCTCTCGCTTGCCTCGTGCGTTCGAAGCTTTATTTTCATTCCTCGACGTTATTGTACATACGTCAATTAAAATATTAATTTACGTTGCAGCAGAGATTAAAAAAGATTTTTAAGAATTGAATTTTTTTCAGAATTTATTCATCACTTTTCGGATTTTTCCTCGACATTCGAAATTTCAAATTTACGATCAGGTTCGCTTGATTATCCATTGAATGTTAATTCCTGGTGATTATATACTAAGCAACGCGTATAGTATTCCATACGTAATAGAAATATTGATTTTTTCAAAGTTTGAAAGATTTGATTTGTTTTTTTAATTGTTAAGAATTTTTTTGATTTTTCGTTCATATTCGATAGATACCTGAAAATTGTGTTCACTCAATTGCCAATTGAAGTTAGAGCTTAGGACGAAGCCGTTGCACTTGCACCGGTTATCAGTTCAGGAAGACAATGGATACGGGACTGGAGAGATAGGGAGAAATATCGTATATGTATAATATCAATGCGTTTACACACGTACAGAAATCGTCGCAAGCTTCGACGTTATCTGAGATGCTCATGGGCCTGAATTGCAAAGCAGGTTTGCATTCGTGCTTATACATATATAGATTCTTCGCGCGTTTACCCACGTAGTTATGCGTATCGATGTTCATACAAGACATTCCAGAGAGCATTCACATCCACGAGATAAACTTTTTTTGTTAAAAATACTGAAAACATCCGACAGTAGAGACAGTAGACTGTTCAGACGGTAAAAATGTAAGCTTTTGTTTTACCTCACAGTGAAAAATCTCCACAATATGTAGGAGCTGAAGCAGATTACAAATTTAATGCACTGAAAAAATGATTTCTTTGAAAATTCAATCCGATTGTTTAATTATCCAATTGTTATTATTTTAATTTCATTTACATTATCTTATAGCAATTATTATTTATTCAGGCAATTTTGTATATCTTTTTGTACAAATTTTTGAACATGGTTTTAAAAATGTTTACTTCCAATTCTGTAAAATTGATTTTTCAAAAAACTCAAAAATTTATTTTTCCCGCTGTCTTTTAAATGAATCATCAATCGATTGTAAGATTTTTTGGAAATAAATCATTGTTGGGAATCAAGTTCTATTTTTAATCATTTTCAAAATGACTACACTTTGGAAGTCGATAAAAAAACAAAGTTGATCAGTCAGAGATAATTCAACGTGGAATGTCCTATGCAAGTAAATATCTCTTACCAGAGCCGTGGCTTTACGATAGCAATTTGTAGGGTCCGATAACGGCCCCCAGGTGACACAGCATCGTGGGTTCTTAGTTTACACGTAACTACACAGTAATATAATAATACATGAGCTCAGCAGAGTCTCCCCAGGCTTTCCGATCATCACTGCGTTTATCCTCTATTAAAAATCCCTCAAAACATACCGTGATATTAAATCCATTTTCCCAATTTACTATTATCTCTCTTGATATTTTCTATTAATTGATTTTTTCTGTTCAACGAGATAATAACCAAACAACAATTGAGCAAAAAATGGTCAAAGTTCGTTGGACACGTTTAAGCTTCGTTTTTTTTTATTTTACTGTACGTCCGACGAAAATCGCGCTTGGCACGATCGTCTCGTGTCTTTGCCGGTTCGAGACGTCTCTTTTCTCTGTCATTCTCGCGGATCGAGGAGAGACATCGAGTGACGACGAGCGACCACTTCCGAAGGAGTGGCTCTCGGCGATGGTTTTGCGCGAGAATATCGAGACTACCGTGCACTCGCTGTCCAAGAGACTCTTCGTCAGTCTCTCGTACACAGACTTCTTCCTCAAAACTTGCTCGATCCTCGACTTGTCTCTTTCCTCCTGTCCTCCTCAAACATCGATCTGCCAAACTGAAAGTCTCTCGACCAATTTTCACTTCTCGTGAAATCTTCGTGACGGAAATTGTTAAATTTTCTAAAATAGGTCATGCTTATAAATATTCTTGGATAAATAATTATTTATATATACCGATAAATACCGATTATAATCGGTAAAAAATTTTTAGAATTTGTTTTGTAAGTTTAAAAAAATAAATATAAACTTTTTTCTTATCCGCAGTTACTTAATTTTCCTTTGAGGATCATTCCCAATTATATGTATCTCAATGATCGGGAACCTTTTCTCCGGAATTCAAGCAGTTACATGCTCCTGGGTACGAGGAAAATTGTTGAGATGACGTTTAAAGTAGTACGGTAAACGGAATCTCAAGTTTTGCGAAAGTCGAAGAAGGGAACTCATCAGTTCTTTTGACGATCGAACGACGCTTAGAACTTTTCATCTTACGTTAAAAACACTTTATTACTTTTGAACTACTTTGACATAAAAATTCATTAATTCAGGACTTTGAAAAATTTGCTTCGTATATAAAAACTAGTTACAAACAAAAATAAAAAAGCAAAAAAGCCCTTTATTTAGTGATGGAAATCATTAAATAAAATTTACGCAAGTCGTAGAAAAGTTATAATTTATAATATTAAACATCGCAGCTGATTTTTAAAAATGAATTATTATTTCGCTGATTTATCGTCATACATTTTTGAATATGGTTGAAAAATGAATTTGTCTTTTTTTTTAATGTTGACAACACTTTTGATATCGTGTTATACTTTAAATTGTATTCATGCCCGATGAAATTTCCAGACCGATACGAAGACGATGAAATTACTTTCTCCCCGTTTTATGCAATCTTTCATTGGAAGAACTCGTCGCTGGGTCAACCGGACATTGAAACGTCTAAGAGTTCCTTCGTCAACGAGAACTGTTCGAAGTTGCCCATAGGAGGCAAAAGTTATGCGATTCTCCGCGTCACGAATGTGCGAGACAGTTTTGCGGTCTGTATATTTCTTCTCTTCCGTTCTGAATTGACTTTCCTCGAAAATAGTATCAACTTGTTTTCTTTCCGATCGTGTAACGAAATGAGGCTGGAAACTCATATGACGGGTGTTCTTGCGAGATCGGTTCCTTGATTTCACAGGATGAACTTACAATTCTCGTATACACACGTTTTACGAACATCACTAACGAAGACAAGCGTTGACTATCATGGAAAATATCTCTTTTAGACGATGCCAATAATTCTCTCGTATTCTTTTAATTCGATTTCTCCTCTCATTCTAATTCCGGTTATGCTTATTTTCTCTCGTGTTATTCTTATCATATTATTTCTTTTCTTTTGTTAAATTTGTAAAATATTATTATATTTTTATTTCTCTCTTCCCTCGTTTTTTTTTCTTTCTCGGCGTTTCTCGTCTTGTTATCCAGAGATTCAATCTCGCTCAATCCTGTCCTCGCTTTCGCACAATATTACCACAGGACAGAACGTCCGAGATGCTTTTTATACGTGAGGGTCAAATCCTCCGCGAAAAGGAGCCCGAAAAGAAGCTCGAGATGCAGAGAGTCAGAAAAACCGAGGAAAGAGTGGAGGAAAAGTGGAAAAGAAAGTTTTTTTCGTTTTTTTTTTCTTTTCCCAAAGAGATTTCAGAGTGAGTAGAAAATTGGCCAATTACTACGCAAGACTGGTCAGGATCGGAAAATCCTTTTTCTTTCAGGACTTTCCTCAAGCAGTTATTTCAATTTTTTTTTAAATTTCGATCCCGTTTTGCGGTTATCGTTTATTCTGTCGTTTATATAGGAATTGTTCCATTATCACGCGTTCTTTTTTCTAGTTTCTCACCAGCACGGTCAATTTACATTTTAATTGCTAAGACGTTTTCCGATCGAGGATCCTTCCATTTGCGTTTCTTCCGATTAAATTCAAGCGTAGATACTCGTTCGCCAGGCTGAAGAGAAAAAATGAATTTTCCACCATCAAAGGCGAGTGCCAAGAGCAGGAAAATGCTGGTACCCATTCGAATAATGCATTCGAGCGTCGAACTCAATTTGGCGGAAAGCCAAAAGTGCGAAAAACTCTCGTCGACTGTCATTTCTGGTCCGATTTCATTGGTTCTACCAAATTCAGAACGCAACGAAACTAATTCACCTTTTTTTTTTCAATTGGCACTGTGAATTCGAAAAATCGAAATTTTTTTCTTTTCTCTCATGCGAGTGAATTTCGCGCTTTTACTGCCTTCGTTATTCTTGTCCAAGCTGTTGACTTTCTTGCTCACTTGAGCGGCCTCGTTATTCCGTTTTCCTAACCTGAAAATTCATTTAAAATATTTTCCTTGCTTTCTCTTTTCATGATATATGCTACAAAGTTACAGTCATATAGAAGCGCTTTTCTCAGTTTTTTTTGTTTCTATACTAGTCATATTTTTCTTCCTCTTTATTTTTAATTATCCATTGAGATTGAAGATTTGTTATATGCCCTGAGAGAAATAACATTTTCTCATCTACCATTCAAAAGACCAAATCGTCAAAAAGCTTTTTAAATTTTCGTAATAATTTGGATTGAAAAATTTTTTTTAGATTCATTTAACCGAGAGAAGCATAATTATTTTTATTCAGAATATTTTCATTATTGAAAAGTTTAACACATTTTTAAGTAAAGTTTATAAGCACTGAGTTTATCGTGAGTGAAAGGCGTTTTTGTTCAAATTTGAGAAATTGATCTTGAATGAGAAGTCTCTTGGAATTTTATCTCGAGGCTGAAGAGGATTCTGAGCAAACGTTGAATGAAATAAACATCGCGAAGATCGAGAGCTGTCCATCTGGGATCGTGATACCTCTGAGTGTATTCCGAAACGAGCCTTGAGCTGACAAGATCGATTCCTGAAACTAAAAATATATTTCTGACATGGGCCGACGGACGATTATCGGCCGAAGAGGTTCGCTGAAGGCAGAATCGACTACGAGAGGAAAAGCACCGGTGAAAACGAAAGATGGAGAAAATGGGAGGTAAATGGAGAAAGATGAGAGAGAATCTTTAACGTAAAGACGAGTTACACAGTCTGACGAGGTCTATTTTTGGTTTCGAACTCGACATGAGAACTCGCGTACTAAATTTCTTCCTGGGTAGCAGAAATCGGCTGGTATGTATTTGAGAATCCTTGTGAAATTCGAGGACACGAAAAAATAAAATAAAAATTGAAAAGACATAGTACAAAAATACAAAAAAGTGAAATTTTTTAAAATTTAGCCTACTGGAAATAAAGAACACTTTTATGTTGTTAAAAATGGCTATGATAGAACAGGAAATTAGTTGAAATTTAAAATCAAGGTATATATGAAAAAACGATCTAAAATAGTACAAAAAATACGAAATAAAATTTTTAATTTACTATAGAAACACAAACAGAAAATAATTACAACGAAATATATTCATTGATCAATTTTTATCTAAATGTAAGAAAAATTTAACCCTTTTGGTGTCGACCGTATTATTTTTGAAGTAAGAATAATTAGAGATATTTTTAGTACGGCATGCAACGAAAATACGGTTGCTCATTTGGAAATCCTTACGAAGACTGGTCTCTCACGCCCATTGAAAGACCCATGTCCGCTTCTTTTCATGTTCATTCATCTTTCCGCCCGTGTGTTCCTTCTCTTTGCGGTCCGCGATTGCACGCCATCATCCAGTCGTTCCTTTTATACTTATCGCGGCCTTTGTGACTGAAAACTCATGCGCCAGCAATTTTTTTACGTTTATTTGCATCAGGAGAATAAAAATAATCGGTATTATCAAGTAATAAAAATTATAACGACAAAAAAATCGATCCCAATGATTTGCAAGAACACATTATAAAAAGGCAACTGTCCCCGATAATTTCTCCTCAACATTCCATCAAGCGTTACATTACATACATACGAGCATATATCTTTTTTTTCTCTTTCTTTTCTCATCGATTTCGGGAATTGATGACTCACGTATCTCCTGCCAAACGTGCTGGACATTTGCCCAACTTTAATGGCGTCACACGAGAAGCTTCCCTTAATGACTTGTTCTTACTCGTATTTCCCGGATACAACAGAGTTTATCAACCCTCGGGGGACAAATTGATGCTACGATGAATCGCAATCTGTCTCGATTTTTTTTTCCAATTTCCGGGATTCGTGTTGACGAACTTTCCGTATATTTCATGAAAAAGATGTTTATTTAGGGTTATATTCTATCATACGATTAAGTCGGAAATTTATAATCTTGATGAAGTATATTTTTTCTATTTTTTCTAATTAAAAACAATATTGAATGCGAGGGGGTAAAATTCTTACGATGATTCATAGAGATTTGCGTTTGTCGAGCTTTTGTCGTGTATTTTATGACGAGCTATGGGGAGAACGAGCTTTAATAGCTTTCGTTTAATCGGCTATATAAGCAGCGTGGAATATTATTTTACACCGATATATGTATACCAGTGTCGATGGTGGGATGTACGACAACGATTGAAGCTTTGGCGAATTTCTTTTGTTCCTTTCCGTGTGCAAAAACAATTTTATTCATATTTTGTTTTCACTGTCTAGACGGGGAAATTTTTTATGGCATAATCTTGATGTGTTCTTTTTAGATCTTACATAAAAAATAAAAATCATTTAAACTTGGCAAAATAAAAATAGTTGTATATTCAAACGAAACATACTAAAGTTAAAATATACTTGTAAGCTAGAGATTAGAAATTGTTTTTCATTGGAGTTTGAAATTGTAATAAATAATCTGAAAAAAAGATATCGCAATAAAAGGCAAGTACATTTTTCAGCTATATCGAGAAACGTACGATAAATTTGTCAATTAATAATTTATTAAGTAAATTTTATTTTCACAAAAATGTATATAAAAATAGAAATAAAAACAGATAGAAATTAATATTGTTGAACAAAAATTGTCAACAATGTCTCTTTATTTTAATCTGATAAAAATTTGGAAATGGTCAATAAATAATGATTAATCTTAATTGCTCACCAATGAAGTGTAAACTTCTCACTTTTTATTAAATCATCAATTCCATTCTGAATCAGTTTAACTCAAAAACTCACATTCACAGAAATATCAGAAGTATTAAACTTTTAAACGCGTAAAGTTACGTGCTCATTTTTATTCTGAATTTTCTGAGGGAAATTCTGCTCGATCTCCCCAGACAAAAACCAGTATGAGATAAAAAAAATATAAAGAAAATAAAAAAGAAAGGCGAAGGATAAAGGAAGATAAGTGACTTCCTGGATGCTCCTCCTTGTCGGGTCTTATATTATTTTGCGCAATTGCATCGCGTTCGCTGAACATTGTGTGCGTGCGAGCGCGAAAAGAAAGCACCTGCTCACCGTACAAATGTATTACCCTCTCATCCTTTTTACCTGCCACCTTGCACTTTGCATACGAAATTAGCCATCGGGCGATTGTTTTATCATTATCGAGTCAGCAAAAAAATTGAAAAAAAAATCGACTACACGTTTAATTGGAACTTTCGTTATCTGGATCACATTTTCTCTTTCCTCTCGTCCTTTTGTTTACTTTTCCGAATCCTGTGATCCAATTACCTACAATCTCATTACTGACGAGTCAAAAACGTCCGTATCGAATTTTTCAAGACTTTATTGTCACACCGCCGCATCTGCTATTTTTATACCAATTATTTTTCATCTCTCGTGGCCTTCTCGATTCGCACCTGCTCTCGCATACAGGTTTTCCGACCTTACACAATCACATTTTTTTATCTCGACAATTTTTGCTTTTATTTTTTTTATCGAATATATATGAAATGTTTAAAATTCAAGAACTCAAAAAAAACATATCTCAAATCCCTTATGAAAGGGGTGTTTATTTCTCTTTCTCGTTTCGCCTTTATCGTTTTTGCTACTAACCCCGAGGTTGTCGGGTTATTGTGTCGTTCACGCGGTGAAAATGCCCGTGCAATGTATATGTGCAAATATAAATGTCCGTACACGAGCGCGTATACATAAAAGACAGGACGCATATAGAAAGCCAACGATAGAAGGGAACGACAATGGAGTCAACTATACGGCCGGGAGTATAGCGAAATAGGAGTTGTATGAGATTCGCTTCTATTTTCGGTTCGTATACTCTTAAATGTACCAACCCGTACAGGGTGTCTCTTTTAATTAATACGATTAATCTCTCAAAAAATCACTCTCTTCACACATAGAGCTCCGAGTACAAAAGTCCTGGATCCGAGCCACCAAATTTCAAGCTCAAAGAATTCAATATAAGCTCGTGATTGCACGTAACGAGAAGCAAAATTTTTTCTCTTCAGAATCCGTGAATTCAATTATCCAAATTTTATTCATTGTTTTTTTGACACCCGGTATATAATGTTGAATACTGTTGAACGTTGAATATTGTCTTGAAAGTTGAATAACTCCAAACATCAAGTACTTCTTGATCAAAAATAATTTTTAGACTCCTTGATGGAGAATTTAATTCTGAAGACATGAATATTATTTTTTTGAGCACCCGGTGCATTTGAGTATACATCATACATACATGTATTTAAATATACAACATATTCATATGCATATTGCCTTAGTGTCAGCGTGTTTACGTGGACGTGTGCGTGCTCGCATAAACTCGAAATGCAGAAAGGTTCGTCGGGACGCAGAGACGGCGAGTCTGGAAACTGTTGATAGAAACGGGCCAGCGAGCAGAGCCCAGAGGAGTATGAAACAGCGCCACCGAGACTCCTACCATTAAAGGGCCGTATGCATACACAAAGCCGTTATCTAGCGCCGGAGACGCCGGTTCTCCTCTCTTACATTTTTTTTTCTTATTCTGTCACACGTATCCGAGACGACCTGACTATTTCGCTGTCTCTGGTGCTCTCGCCCTTTGCCAGCGAGCGTTACAGTCTGTGGCCAGGATAAAGGGCCAGACCCGGCGACTTCTCTCTATTCTATCTTATCTCATTTTCTGTAAATAAGTTTATGAACACGAAATATCACACGTTCGCACTACATTTAATAAAAATACTTCGGATTCGAACGTTCTTGTGTTTTATTCAATTTTGATAAAGGAATAGAAAATATGAAAAAAATGAATGAGTATATACGGTTGTGGCGCTTCAATTTTAATTTCTCGACTGATAATGTCATTGCGCCGGTTGAAAAGTGTTTTAGAATTATCCAAATAACATTTTTGTTATAAAAATAATAGATGAGGATGATTAAATTTGAAACAGATTGATGAATTAGATATATGCAAGACTGGAATAATAATTGGAAGAATTGAAATTTTCATATAAATTTTATAATATAAGCTTTGAAAAAAATTAGAAACAATATTGAACGCGATGGTAATTGATAAATAGATATCAGATCGAATTATCAAGATAACATTTTGAATTAGTGCACTCAACAAAAATAAATTTAAAAAATGCAAAGAACACGTTTTATTGTTCAAGCTTATATTAAGTTTCTAAGAAGATTGTTATTTTCTTTTTTGTTTTACAAGAAAAAATTGCTGTAGTTGAAACTCGGCGTTTCCATTATCCGAGATTCATGTTTTAAGGCCAGGATTACTGCAATTTTTTGCAACATTGAATAAAAGTTTCGTGGCTGGAGAAACTTTTTTCCTAGAGTATAAATAATAGTAACTCGGAGAATATGAATGCACAGAAAAAGATTTTCTCGTGATTCTGGAAGGCAATTTACTTGGAGTCTTTGGGGATGCTCCCAGACCCAGTGAATTTTCATCACAGTAGCTTTTTCTCTCCGCGTGTATTTCGGTACGAATATAATTTACGTTTTATTTTCTTCCGAGGCTTTCGCACCGATCCTAATATAAAATATAGTTAAAGTTCTTTAAAGAACTTTTAAAATTATTTGAGCATCATTATTAATATTTTGAGAAAACGAAACTGAAATTTCTCTCGAGAAGCGAAAAGCTTTGTTACACGAAATGGTAGAGACGAGCATTTGTACGCGTCTAAACTACCGTGGATTGGAGGCTGATATTCTCTTGGATGACTCATCGGACCGATCGATCATCCCCGAGAGGAAATTGCTAGCTAAGAGCGAAAGAAAATAAAACGAGAGAGAAGGGATGCTCCTTGCTTACTCTCACCCTTCGCGAGCTTCTCATGGTTTCCTTCTCTATGCGAATATAATTTGAAGGGAATCCACGCAGGTTCACCAATCTTTGTGGTTTTCTCACATGCAAGGCTTCATCCCGAATATTTTGTTGAAAATTGCTGTTTATGGGTCGTATTTTTTATCTCATTCTTCCTCACATGATGATTTATTACCATTACTTAGTTTACAAATCGCGCGGATAAACATAATGAAACCGCATAAAGTCAGATGGATTATTTATAAAATCTTGTAAATCATTGGCAAACGAAACTGTTATTGCTAAATCAATTAAATTCTTTCTTCATACTTCTAAAATTTCTAAATTTTATTACAAAGATATGCAATCTTTCAAATAAACAAATAATCTTATGGAAAGCTCTAAAAACTACGGCTCACTAGAAGATTTGAATGCAATATAATGTCGATGAAATTAGCGAGGACGAAAGCTGATTAAAAAACGAGATTTTTTCTTTAAATTCTTTTTTTTGTGATATGTGATAGAAGTGTACTCAATAAAAATTCGGGGAAACGCAGAGCATTTGGTTGCGCCTAAATTCACGAGGGTGGCAAATGGAAAAGAAAGATCTCGTGGAAGAAGGGGTCGCGAATCGCAGAGGGCAGGAAAAGGGAGGAGAGAGAGAGAGAGAGCACGCGGTCGGGGGACGCGCGGACCTGAGTGGAAGTTGAGATCGATATACCGTGGGTCGGGAAGGGGGAACGGGTGGCCAAGAGAGGATGCCTTTTGCGTCTGTGGGCTGCTGTGCTCTTCTACGATTCCCGCCTCTCTAATGTACACCAGGGCGGAGTGAAGCCTCTGCCGCGACCCGCGCAATCTCGTGCGCTCTCGACCGATCCGCGACTCCCAGAGACATCTACCGCGTTTCACCCCGATTCCAATTTTCCGTATCTCAACCGTTTCGTCTTTTTCACGAAGCGATGTTTCATCATAAGCCATTTCCCGACACATTCCTATACCGTTTATTTTATCTCGCGATTTAAAGAGAAATATCAAATATCGCCATTTTTCTCTTTCCTCGTTTTTCTCTTTTTAGACCCTCGTCATATGTTTTCTATCTCCATTTTCTCTCCTTCATTTTCTTGTGTTAGCTTATTCTATCTAGGATTTTTTTTGTTAACGTTGAAGTCTCGAATTTCGTGAGGATTTAAAAGGACTTGATTACTTTTCGCCTTTTTTAATCGATTCGCGATTCGTTTCAACATCGGAGGATGTTATTTCTCATTCATCGAACATCAGTCAAATGTACTTTGGGCTTGACACAAAGCGACCAGTTTGATAGTTAAACAGTGTCACGTATCGGGTGTCCTGATTTATATTTTAACGAAACAATTCTCGTTGAATTTCACGTAATTTTTGGAATTTAATTACTCAATTGGTAGAACGAAATATTTATTTTGGTGTGTAAATATTTAATCTAGATTCGATTGACGTCATCGAACATTAATTTTGAACAATTGAAATGAGACTTCGTGATTGGTGAAATTGTCAAAATTTATACGCACTGTGCATGATGTATGTATAGAGTGCGATATACGACAATGCATGATCGAGTACCATATTCGACAATGTATGATAGAGTACGCGGTACTTTAAAAATTTCAAAAAACGAAAAAAATACTGACGCTCGGACATAACTCATCATGAAAATTCTCTTCGGCCTTCCTCATTTATTTTTATTATCTTAAAACACCCTATATCTGTGACGTGTTTGTAAATTTATAGACACGCGCTCTGAAAGACCGGATATTGGCTCGATTCAGCGAGATCTAGAGAATTAGTTGCCAGACACTTGATTACTCGAATAGAAGATTAGCACGATCAATTTTGCTCTTCAAAGTACTATTAAGCCATTCATTTTCTTATCTCGTGTGAAATAACGTGTACACATGTATACAGCAAAAGTTAGTTTTATAACTATTAACATAAAATATATTTTCGTGACAAAATTTATTTTCAATTGAAAAGTTATTACTGATTTCAACATTTTTCTAATATTGAGAAATAAATTATGAAAAAGAATTGGAAATTGTATTCGGAATGCTCAATAATTTGGTTTTATGGACGTTGCGTATTTTTAATTTGATTTCATGACAACGGAACATTTTTTGTTCAGTTTACGAATAAAATATATCAAGTCAAAAATAGACCGTGAATACAACCGTGCATCAGGAGAGCGTTTTATATTTATGGAAACGATTCGTAAATAAGTTTCCTTATCGCGAAGGGGTAAACACGTACACACATATCTATACACGTGGTAAGTCATTTGTAGACAAGTCTGATCTCATCAATCATGTATCGAGCTTAGAAGCGCACTTCAACGTCGATAGATCAGGAAATTTCGGTTGTACGTTCGTCCGGTCGAGCGACTCTATTTTCCCCCTCTCTGCTGTCTCTGTAGCCATTCCGTTTGCATAATTCACGAACAACATAGCTCTTCTGGCTCTGTAGGGATTATAACCATTAAGGGACCTCAGGAGTAACTGCACTCGATATTAATTGCATCTGAACAAGGCGATATCGACTCATATTTCCGGATATTGAGCCAATGATGTTATCGAGGCTTCTCATCATCAAAAACGGAAAACAAGACCATATTTGGAATTAATTAGCCCCCTAATCGAAATTCGATGTTTTCCAAATCACAAAGCGCATTGAGAAAAAATTTTATCAAGAAGAATATCAGGAGATTTATCACGCCGACTAAAAATCTGCTTTAAAATTTTTTGCTTCGTTTTTTTACCCTTTTCTCGCGACTCTCTCGGACAAGACAAGGCAAAAGCGATTCATCTCGTCGTGACAGACTAAAAAACAAGAGATTCGCCGGATCGATGGCAGATATATACGAAAAAAGGAAGTAGAAAGAAGCGAGAAAAAAAACTTTACGAAGCTTCATCACTCTCGCGATCTCTCTGGTAGACTTCAGGCTTGATCCGCTAAACGACAGCATTCATTTCGCTCTCAGGCTGCTTCTCATCGTTTTCCACGTTCTGACACACTCTCGCCGTCTCTCTCATTTCTCTCGTCATCCTTCCGATACGTTTCTCGCTTCTTTTTCGCGCAGGCTCGTTCGACCGCGAGATCTTTTCATCCCAAGAGCCGCGAAATCGCTCCCGTGCCAGAAAAGCATAACTTCACAGAGAGAAGAGCCAAATCCACGGGGAAAGAGACCAGTTTTCATATCGCACCAACTGGCAAACAGAGGGTCGGAAATTTATTCATTCAGAGAAGAGACTTTCACAGACTCGCAAACCTTTTGATCGCTTTGCCATTATGTGCTACGATATTTTCATTAAATACAGCTTGAAAAAAAATCTGCGTAAAATATACGAAAAAAAACTCGAGAAAATAAAAGGAAAGCTTTTTTCCAGCTTACAAAAGACATATTATTTTAATAATTGTTAATTATTCTTTACTTTAGTTTTTTTTAAATCGACACAGTCGAATTTTTCGAATGGAATTTAATGGAATAAATTTTATCTATTTTATTCCGAAGCTTTAACATTATTGTAAAATGTTTATTGAATTATTCTCGAATCGGGATCTAAAAAAATGTACGCCAAATATGCGCAAACAATTCGAGACCACAAAAAAACCATTTTTTTATTGCAAAGACATATATTCGAATCTTTTATCTTTTACTTTAATATGATCTTAAATTGGTTCATATCGAACGCCAGCCGTAACTTATTTATTCGGAACGAAATTCACTTGAATAAATTTTATCTATTTTTTTCCAGCGATTAATTTGATGTACGGATACATCGAGATCGCTCGGCCTCGTGTCGATTTCTCAAGGCCGCAGACTTCTTGAGACGTCTTGTTGTGAGCACAGTACACCTTTGCGACTGTCTTTTATGCATTGTTTCAATATTGTCGCTTCTTTTATTTCTATGGGCGAGCGCTCTGGCATTTATGCCAACTATCTCAACGTCTCATTGTCCCCGAGTAGAATGACTTAAAAAAATTTTTTTTTGTTCATAAAGACGACAATAATTGTCAAGCAACGTCGTTCGTCATTTTTCAAGAAATTAATCATTCGGAAACCCCTGAAAAAAGTCTCTCACTTTTTTTTATTTTCTCTCTCGGTCAGTAACACCGTATTATTTTTTTATTCTCTGTTTATTATTCTCTTCGGAGAAAAGATTCTCTATGACTAAACGCCTGAGACAAGCACATCGGAGAGTCTGTCACGGTCAAGAAAAGAGGATTTGTAAAATCTGCTAAGCAGATTGCGGACGACGATCACGATCAAACACTCTTACGATTTATCATAAGAAAATGAAATTATAATGTGGGTGACTCTTGACTTCTAAGAATTATGAATAAATTTTAATCTGAACTGGATCGAAAGTACGACGAGAAAAAGTTCTCTATGTGTCATTACAATAATAAAAAAGAATTATTCAAAAATACTGTGATCATGAGAACGGCTGAAGTAATAAAAAAATGTAATATTGATAATTTAATGCGGCGAAAAAAAACAGTCTCGGTATATTGATTTTTTTCTTGCACGATTTAAAGGGTCGGTTATAATGTCACTGACCCCTCGACTGCGCGAAAAGCTCATAAGGAAGCTCACTCGATAACATCCGCGGCCGTCACAGGTTATTTAGCTCGTTTATGAATTTTTCGTCTCCTTTGTTCTCGCGCACGAATTCGTAAGATTAATTTCGATAGCGGAAAATCTGATGTTGCCCTGTCAGGCAGGGGCAAACAATTTGCCAAGGCGAGCACGATTGCCAAGTATTATTCACACGCGACACATGGTACGTATTTAACCGAAAATGTATTTTACATATTTACGGTCGAAATGTACGGGACCTTCCAGTCTTAATGTACCATACATTTTAAAATTATTGAATCCCATCTATAATTTTTTTCTAAGAATATTAAATAAATTATTGAAAATGAATGCAATTGTTTCAACTTTAATCTGCAAATAATTCAATATGTAAATAATTTAATAATTTAATGTAGAAATTGAGTTTAAAAAAATGATTTTTATACGAAGATCACACTAAAGGTGTATATAAGTTTTTTCGAATTATCATATTTATGAAATTTAGTGTTAAGGTTCTCGCATTAATGTGCCTATATATGCATTTCCTATGTATAAATTCGTATATAATGTACACCAAATGTATACGGCAGGAAGCATATGTTCGAAATACGAGGCACGCACGAGCACGCTCGCTGGTCTCGGGGAAATATTTCGGTGGTTGAGCACGCGAGACAGCGTTTTCTCGTTTCTCGCAGCACGAGTGTACGAGCTCTTAAAAAGCACGTGGTACGCAGACGAATTCTCAAGAGCGCTTTAACACTTCCGTGTACATAGGGGATATCGTCGGGTGCATTTTTTTTATTATTTATGGATTTTTATCTAAATATGTTTACAGACAAAAAAAATCCAGTAAAACTGAGATTATCTGGTGCTTGTACTTTTTTTATCGATTTTATTTTCGTAGACGAAAAAATTGCAAGTTATGAAAACTGATAGATAATGGACTTATCGCGTGAGACAAATCGTGTAAGAATCAGAGGATTTAGGAGCGACGAGTTTCTTCTTAACAGAACGATTATTTCCGCCCTTTTTTGCATACGTCTGGATTATGGTCTCGCGTAATAGAGATTGCGCGTTTTCGCACGATTATTGTTACTTCTCCTTGGCGATTTTAATCGCCGACGGTGTGTCTCTCTCGCCCCTGACCTAGCACCTCGCAATAATTCTTCGTTGTGTCTCTCTCTCTCTTTCTTTCTATTTTTCTTCCTTTTTTATGTCTCGAGAAACAGAACGCAGTGTGATCAAATCGAGAATTCCTTCACGTGAGAACCACGAACAATTTGCCAGACGAGCAATTTCAACGTCGGGGAAATAAAAATGACTCCACAAACGTTTCACTATCGTTTTTTAATAAGTCGTAGCTTTTTCTAATTATAAAAAAATCGATGCAATATTATGGATTATAGATTTTATTATATACATGCAATTTCCGCTTATGTTTTATCGTATTTTATGAATAAGCTGCATCCAAAAAATCACCTGCCAAATCACGAAACGATGCACTACACGATTAAAAATATTTTATTCCTGTTTTCTTAACAAAAACATTTTTTACTATTTTTTTCAAACTATAATTTATTGTCTTTGGATGAAAAATAAGTCCTGCGCGGTATTTTCACGTTAGTAGAAAATTATTAAGAGAAGATTTGAAGCTTGAAATATGGATTACCGTGACCAACCCTTGTTGCTTCTTTGTTGCACGAAACAGAGAGAGAGAAAACTCGACGTGTTCACCCCTCAGTTCAAGGCGTGCAGAAAGAACCTTTTCTAGAGTCCTTTTACGCATTTTTAGCCTCAACGAGGAGAACCACTAAAGCGTATTCCACTTACGAGGGGAAGTTGAGTACATAGATCGAAGAAGGGAATGACTCATTCTGTGTGTGCTTTGGAACGAGGTCGAAATCTAGCTCGGACATTCACCCAAATAATTAGATCATTTTTCAAAATCGAAATTTAATTAAAAAATGGTTTCCGCTTGGAATATTTCACTTATTTAAAAAAATAATACAAAAATTTGTCAATTATGCACAGTCAATAGAGGATAAAAATTTATTTTATTATCAATTACTATCATCGAAGTAAATCATTTGCCGATTATAATAACAAAAATGTTTTTAAACCAGCGTTGCTATTATAAAATTAAGCGTATTGAACGATGAAATACGATTTTTTGATATTCGGATAAAGTCTCAGAAGGGATTTTTACACGGGATATCCACTATCTTCGTTTTTCTTATCTTTCGTTTATTTAATCTAAGCTCAGACAAGTTTGTATTTCACGTGAATCAATTCTTCGTTGCGTTTGTGTATATAAACCATCTTTTTACAATGCTTTCTTTATCTTTGCTCACTCTGTACAATGAATGAGAGATGCCACAGATATGTATTTTATCACTTTACTACAAATGTACACGCCGTCAATATTGTCGTTTGCTTCGTGTACACGTGTCAAAAGTGTTTGAAGTTAGAATGTTATTTTGACGTAGCTCATAATTTTTTACGAGTATCCTCACAGCTTCATTTTCCATCCTACGTGTGTGAATATTTTTATACAAATTTCAATATGCAATAATTCATTTTTCATATCCTAATAAAATTATGATAATTATAAATTTTTGCGATATTAAATTGCATAATTTTCGTGTGTTCGTTTTTTATTACTATTTTAAAATACATAGCTTTTTGTTTCTAAAATAGAACAATTGTAGAAATAAATAAGCGCTTCATTATTTGGTTCTGCTCCGACAAATTGACGTCCACGTGTTTTTATTATCCTTTAATCGAGGTTGCGAGACTGACAATGAGACGACGAGCCGCCTACGTTGCTTCTCGCCTTGTTCCGGTCGGTGTGAAATTTTCTTGTTCTCCTTCTAATTTTTTTTTTCTCTCTCTCTCTCTCTCGTTCTTCTCTCTTTAGCGCTGCCTCTACGCTCGATGCAATCTCGCAATTATCCTTCGCGGTCGTTTCGCGGTGCAACGATGATGCGAGGAAGCATCGCGGTCTTGCTCGCGCGAATGACGTTCGCGATTTCGAGATCGAGAGAAAGATCCGAATGTCAGAAACAGAGCGGCTTAATTCCGCGGCGAACCAAAAACACCTCTCACTTGGTTGCAGTAAATTAGTTCAATCTTGAAATACATCGCAATTTAACGCGAATATAAAATTTTCGTCTTAAAATTTTTGTCTTTATTAGATACGTTAAATGAATTATTCAACGCGAATGGTGAAAAAAATATAACGTCGAGGGAGTTGATTTTGTGAATCTTCCAGCACTCTTGGGAAAACTTTTGCTTCGCAGAGGCATAAAATTAAAGAAAAAGCTAGTGTACCATCATGCCGCATAGACGAACCGTGACGACAGCTGCTACGAAAAAAAAATATCGTGCCGGAACTCGTCTTCACTTTGCGGTTTGCCTTCGAGCCTTTCATAACTTATACACCCGCGTTAATTTTTTTATGCCATTCCGAAACGGCGATAAAGACTTGGATGTGTTTACACAAATTTCCTCCTCAACCCTAATACGGAACCCTCCACAAGTATATATTTCATGACGAGAAGACATTTTCCTATTTTGACTACAAAAATACGTAATTTTGATAATTAATTCTTGTAAAAAAACTTCCCGGTACTCGTAAAAGTTTTTATTCCCTACAACGGCGAATATTTATTTATTTTCTTGGAAAACATGTCAAATTTTTCCAAATATATTCTTTTGTGTCACGAATAGGCTGTCTTTAATTCACCAGTCAGAGATGTAAATCCAGTGTCGATTTTATACAATGGGCACGTTTTCTCTTGAACTTTAATGGTGTCTTTGTGAGCAGTGAAAATGAATGGAGGCAGAGGAGTTTTTTTAACTCGAAGCTTTCTATTCGCGACATCATCGAGAGTCAAGTTTACATTGCGGGATGGACGGAGAAATAAACACTGTTTCTTTTTTCAGTAACAAAAGGACCGTATTGTCTACTTTTGTTTTTGTTCAATTTGATTTATTTTTATCTCAGCTCGGGATATCATGTCGTAGCTAGCGAATGTGTGTATTTGCACACGGCCGTCATGATCTTTTTAGCTTCAAAGGGAAGCTGCGAGATACCACAATGACACGGAAATGAAAGAGACGGTGAGAGCCCGAACGAAGGCGACAACTGTTTTTACGAGAGCAATAAAAGCAATGAGGGTTTATACGTGGTTTCGAGACCTCCGCATTTACTTTCGTAAGTAGGTCTTTGGATTAAAACAGTCATTCCCAGAGATTTTCAGTAATTCGGGGCAGTTGAGAAAAATGACCATGAAACTTTTAAAAATTTCTCTAAAATTAAAATTAAATTAATTTTTTATTTTAAAATAATAATAAAAGTTTGTGAACGAATTCTTTACATATTTCATTATTATATGAAAAAATGACTTTCGGTATAATTTGGAAAATTTATACAAAATGTACTCGTGCATGATAATACTATATTTATCAAAGAATTGAAAAAATGCTACAAATTTTCGTTTCATAACATGCTTTATTGTGAATTCTTTCAAAAGAGAATAGCCATTAATTAATGTCCAATTCTGTCTGAGTTCTGCGTACAACAAATATCGGAAGAACACGTGTGCTCTTGACTGCGGACGTGAGCAACATCCCGAAAAGCGAAGTAACCCAGAAATTCTCTTTGTGGGAAGGAGCTTTGCAGGCTGCGCTCTCATGACTGCGAATGTCAAGAGAGCCTGTACGGAAGTTTATTTAATACAGAAACGTACGTGGATACCTACATATTTGACTGTTTGTACATGTAGCTTTTCGATCGAAACGCACTCGCGATTCGGCTTTCTTTACGTTTTCTTGCTTTTGCCTATTCCTCATATTTCTTTCCACGTTATTTATGAAGTATTGATCTCGGCGCGCATCGAATATCACGAATTTTCGACGTTCTTTTTAAGTCGCTTCAATATTTCTTGCCTCGAACTCTTTCATATCTCATGTTCGATTTTTCTTCTTGCAAAATGCTTTGACATGAAGCTCGCGTGATTCAAATTTTTAGGATGATCCGAATATACG
The DNA here is from genome assembly GCA_030522605.1 of Cremastinae sp. B BG-2022a. Classification (NCBI taxonomy): domain Eukaryota; kingdom Metazoa; phylum Arthropoda; class Insecta; order Hymenoptera; family Ichneumonidae; species Cremastinae sp. B BG-2022a. The sequence continues at coordinate 86,939 of JAPYYX010000203.1, forward strand.
CAAATTTATTTTTATTCCTGATATCTTATGAGCGTAACAATATATTTCATGCAAATTAATGTCTCTGTTCAAGGAAAATTCGTTGGGAGAAAAAAATCACGATTCTGACAATCGGGATATATGTTTGTTGTATGAATTCCTCGCGGAAACAGAATATATTATGTCGAAACAGCAGAATAATTTCGCTTTTTCCCGGAACATGAATTTTTAATTTTTAACGTTAAACGAGCGAGCTCGGAGTCGATCATTCGTGAAATGAATTCGCGTTTGACGGGAAGGACGCGTGCGCTTCACCTGAAATCGATGGTTCAACTGTTGCCAAATTCATCATACGAATTTCATGGGTTATCTCACACTCGTGTTTTTTCCTATGCTTACGCAAACGAGGATTTCGCGTCTCGTTGATTTGATTTGTGAAAATACCATTAGCCGCATCGCTGAAAATTCAGGGTGCAACGTACCGTGATTAAATGAATAAAATTTTTCCGCCTGTATCCATTCAACAAAATAAAAATTAAATTAGAGACCTTTGATTCCCCCTAACAATCCGTTCAATCTATTATTTATTTTTCTCTGTGATTATATCGATTTTCAAGAGTCACCCTTAAAATATAAATACCAGAATTCAAGTGCGAATGCGAACGAACTATATAGTTTAAAAAAAATACAGTGCGACCTACGAATAAGCACGGTAAGGCCCCCAAGGGGAAGAGTATTTTCGAGAATTCGGGTACCCCCACCAGGCGCGCGCTCGACCC